>VMDO01019589.1:0-39337 GCA_007922755.1 Pedetes capensis
TATATTACACTTTAACTTTTTGTTGAGAAAGCGTCTCACTAAGTTGCATCAGGTTCCTCTGACCTTGAACTTATAATCTTCATACCTCAGCCTCCAGTCACTGGAATTATAGGTATGTGCCACAGTGCCCAGTTTATTTTTAGTTTTAATGTTAATTAAATAATATGAATTGAAATTTGGTGTTGGCCAATTATTCTACTGGATAAAATGTACATAATAAAAGAAAATAGTTCTATGATTTTCAACTGATACAACTCTTGGTTGTATCAAATTAACTTTTTTCACTGAGAAGTAAACAAAAAGATAGCAAAAACAAAACAAAATCCCATAACTATTCTTTATTTGAACTGCACATGATGCAATAATTAGAAGACTAGCCACAAATATCTGTAGTCTCTTATAAAAGTATCACATGTTCTTTCTAATTTATGCCTTCTGGAACATCATCTTTCCCTCTTCCTATATTGTGAATCCCTGTCATTTCCCATTAATTTGTTTGACATTCCACAGTTTTAGAATGATTTGCAACATAATTTGAAGATTTTATTTTCTTTGCTATGCTTACACAACAAAACATGATTTAAAATGCCATTAAATAAGATAATAGGTTGGTGGCACTTGTTAGCGTGCCATATGATTATGTCTTATGGTATATTAAAAAAGCATTCTCTGTAAAAACATAGTTTCAAACTGATATATATATATGTATATATACATAATATTTATAAAATCAAATGTAGATAATGAACAAGGAGAAAATATCTCTAATCTCATGGAATAAAATGAAACATGTGGACAAAATATTGTAGAAGCAGGGACAATTTTAAAATAATGACAATTTATAGTCGAAAATGTCAAAATCTTACAAAATAAATAAATGTATAGGAAGGAATATTGTTGTTGTTGTCGTTAGGTGCAGTCGAGTCAGTATCTGACTCATAGTGACCCTCATGGGGTTTTCAATGGCAACTGTATCGGGATTGCCTTGGGAGTGGATTGCCGGGCCCTTCTCCCATTTTTTGCGGTGCTGGGAATTGAACTCGGGGCCTCAGAGACTGCAGCGCAGCGCTCTACCCACTGAGCTAAATCCCAACCCAAGGAAGGAATACAAATAAGCAATTCTCTTGAATTTGATTTAAACAAGAACTGATGCTAATTTGGAGAAGGGCAAATAGAAGATTTAATTAATGTCTATTAAAATGAGAAATCCAACATGTGTCTGTCAGTTTGCCACACTGTGGAGGCTTGGGAGTTGCTGTAATGCTGAAAGCTATGCTACCAGTATTGCCGATAGTAGCAGAGCCAACCATGGCAGATAATATTCAGCTGAGCTTCCGGGCAAAGACACATTGGGGACCAGGAATGGCAGCCCACTCTCAAAACAATTAACCATTGAGAATCTTATGAATAGTAGAGAAACACTGACAAATATAGTGCTAAAAAAATGAGCCTCTCAGGTTGGAAAGCAGTCCAAAGATGACCAGGGAAGAGTTGCATCCTCAAAGTAAGGTCTACTTTAATGACAGGCTAGGAGTAAAGCCCAAGGGACCTCCATTTGCTGATGTGGAAAGACTCAAGATGAGGAGGAACACTTGTAAACATCCATTAATAATTGGAATGTAGAATGTATATAGTATGGATTGAATAAAATAAGAAATCATCAAAAGGGAAATGGGGCATATAAACCCCAGCAAGCTAGGTATCAGTGATCTAAAATGGACTGGCATGGGCCATTTTCAGTCTGATAATCACAATGTATACTATGCTGGGACTGACACATTAAAGAGAAATAGGGTTGGATTCATCATCAAAAAAGACATCTCAAGGTCTGTACTGAAGTACAATGTTGTCAATGATAGAACAATATCCATATGATTATAAGGAAGACCAGCTAAAAAGAATATTATTCAATTTATGCACTCACCACTAAGGCGACTAATGAAAATAGGGAAGATATGCACTAACTTCTGCAATCTGAAACACATAGAACATGCAATCAGGATGTGTTGGTATTTATATGTGACTGGAACGCAATAGGTGGGAATAAAGAAGAAGGCTCATTAGTTGGAAAATATGGCCTTGGAGACAGAAAGGATTCTGGAGATCACATGATTAAATTTTATCAGAACAATAAACTTTTTATTGAAAATACATTTTTTAACAACATAAATGGTTACTATACACTTGTAATTCAACTGATGTAACATACAGGAACAAAACTGACTACATTAATGGAAAGAGACTATGGAAAAACTCAATATCAAAAGTCAGAACAAAACCAGGTGCTGATTTTAGATCAGACAATCAACTGCTCATATGCAATTTCAACTGAAACTGAAGAAAATTAGAACAAGTGTATCAAAGCCAAGGTATGACCTTGAGTATCTCCCAGTTGAGTTCAGAGACCACCTCAGGAACAGATTTGATGCATTAGGTGTGAATGACTAAAGACCAGACAAGTTGTGGCATAACATCAAAAATATCATTCATGAGAAAATCAAAAGGTTATTTAAAAAGACAGAAAAAAAGACCAAATTACATATCAAAAGAGACTCTGAAACTTGCCCTTGAACATTGGGCAGCTAAAGTAAAGCAAGATATAATGAAGTTAAGAAACTAAACAGAAGATTTCAAAGGACAACTTGAGAAGACAAAATCAAATAGTACAATGACAGTGCAAACACCTGCAGATAGAAAATCAAAAGAGAAGAACATACTCTGTTTTTCAAGCTTAAGAACTTTAAAAAAGTCAAGCCTGTAGTGCCAATAGTGAAGGGTTCTGCAGGGAAAATATTAAGCAACACAGAAAACATGAAAAGAAGATGGAAGAAATGCACAGAATATGGAAAATATGGCCTTGGAGTCAGAAAGGATTCTGGAGATCACATGATAAAATTTTATCAGAACGACAACCTTTTTATTGAAAATACATTTTTTCAACAACTTGAAGACTTGGTAGATGACCAACCATTTCAAGAGGCTGATTATAATCAGGAACCAATGATACTGAAGGATGAAATGTAAGCTGCCTTGAAGGATTTGGTGAAACACAAATCTCCAGGAATTGATGGAATACCAATTGAGATGATTCAACAACTAGATGAAGCACTGGCATTGCTCACTTTACTATGCCAAAAGATAGCTACCTCACCAAGTGACTGGAAGAAATCCATGTTTGTGCTTATTTCCAAAAAAGGGGATGCAGTCAAATGTGGAAATTACTGAACAATATCATTAATATCCCATGCAAGCAAAGTTTTACTAAACATCATTCAAAAGCACGTGTTGCAGTATATAGACTAGGCGTTGCTGAACAATCAAGTCAGATTCAGAAGAGAGCATGGAAGCTAGGATATCATTGCTAATGTCAGATGGATATTAGCTGAAAGCAGAGAATACCAAAAAGATGTCTATGTTTTATTGATTATGCAAAGGTTTTTGACTATGTGAATCATAATGAATCATGGATAACATTGCTTAGAATGGAAATACTGAAACACTTAATTTTACTCATGAGGGATCTGTTTGTGGACCAGGAGGCAGTCATTTCAAACATATCAAGAAAACACTGCCTGGTTTAAAGGTGAGAAAGGTGTATGTCAGGGCTGGATACTTTCACCACATCTCTTCAATTCATATGCTGAGCAAATAATCAGAGAAGCTGGACTTTATTAGGAAGAATACAGCATCAGGATTGGAGGAAGACTCTCTAACAACCTGCATTATGCAGATGACACAACTCTGCTTGCTGAAAGTGAAGAGGGTTTAAAACATTTACTGATGAAGATCAAAGACCATAGCCTTCAATATGGGCTGCAACTAAACATCATCAAAACAAAAATCCTTACAACTGGGTCAGTATGCAACTTCACAATAAATGGAGAAAAAACAGAGGCTGTTCAAGAATTTGCTTTGCTTGGCTCTATAATCAACACCCATGGAAGCAGCAGTCAAGAAATCAAAAGATGCCTTGCTCTAGAAAAAGCTGTGCAGAAGATCTCTTTAGAGTATTAAAAAGCAAAGGTGACACACTGAAGAAGAAGAAGGTGTGTCAGACTCATGCCATGGTATGTTCAGCTGCATCACATGGTTGTGAAAGCTGGATATTGAACAAGGGAAATTGGAGAAGAATTGATGCTTTTGAATTGTGTTGCTGGAGATGTCTACTGAATATACCACGGACTGCCAAAAGAACCAACAAATCTGTCCTAGAAGAAGTACGACCAGAGTGCTCCTTGGAAGCAAGGATGGCCAGACTGTGTCTGACATATTTCAGACATGTAGTCAGGAGAGATCAATCCCTGGAGAAGGACATCATGTTTGGGAGAGTGGCAGGTCAACGCAAAAGAGGAAAATCCTCCACCAGATGGATTGACACAGTGTCTGCAACAATGGACTTAAACATAAATAAGGTTGTTTGCCTGGCACAGAATCAGCAAGTGTTTTGATCTGCTGTGTATAGGGTGACTATGTGTTGGACTTGACTTGATGGCACCTAACAACAACAACAACAACCATCAACACTCATGGAAATACAAGTCAAGTAATCAATAGCTGCATTGCATTGGGAAAATCTCTTACAAAAGACTTCTTGAAAGTGTTAAAAAGTACAGATGTTGAAAATAATGATGTCACATTGAAGACCAAGGTGTGACTGACTTATGCCATGGTTTACTCAGTCACATCATATGGTTGCAAAAGCTGGATATTGAATAAAGGAGCCAGGAGAATTGACACTTCTGAATTATGGTGCTGGAAATGAATATTCAATATTTCATGGACTGCATAAAGAACCAACAGGTCCATCCTAGAAGAAGTGCAACCAGAGTTTTCCTTGGAATCAAGGATGAATAGACTGCATCTTACATATTTTGGACAAGTTGTCAGGGAGACCAATCCCTGGAGAAGGACATCATATTGGGAGAGTGGTAGTGATCTCTTTGAATATTAGTTTTCTCATCTGTGAAATACAACAAGTAATAATTACTACTTCTAAGGACTACTGTGAAGATTAAATGTGCTGAACTTGCTAAGCAAAATGCCACCTAGATTAAATGTTAACAAATACTAGTTAATATATTAATGTTTTGTTATTACTATATACATAGTTACAAGAGAAGGATGTGGCAATCCACTCCTGAAGCAATCCTGAAACAATCTGCCATTGAAAATCCTATAAGGGTCACTATGAGCCAGACATGACTTGATGGCACCTAACAACAACAACAACAACATACACATGGTTACATAACTGGAACATAATAAGCAGTTAGGTAAAGACAGACACTAGGTTTTAAAAATCTATTTTTTCGCCTAAAGTGAATTAATTACATTAGAAGTTAGATATGTTGGCAGAGAAATATATAGAAATGTGTCTGATTCCTTACTTATAGAAAAAAAAATAAGCTGCTATTTTAATATCATGTATTTAAATTCATCACCTACTGTTTCTTGTATTTTTCTTGAAGTATATTGCTGTAATTAGAATTTTGACTGTCTCCAAAACACCTGTATGTTAAAGGCTGATTGGCCAGCATTAGGGCTTTATTTGGAGGTGGTGGTACCTTTATGGGGCCTAGTATAAGGAAGTTAGGTTATGGGGTGCATACACTTGAAGATGATATTGTGACTCAGGCCCCTACTTTGCCTGTTTTGGCTTCCCGGATGCCATGAATGTAATATAGGCCTCCTCAGCCATGTGTTCCTGCCAAAATGTACTGTGTTTCTGCAGGCCCACAGCCACAGGGACAGGGAACCATCAACTAAACCTCTGAATCCATGAGCCAAAATAAACCTTTCCTCCTTTAATTTGATCACCTCTGGTATTTTGTCACCATGACAGAAAACTGACTAATGTATATTTGTTTCATCATATTATCAACTTTCTTAGAAACTTAAAACTTTTTCTGTTGATTCTGGAAGGAAATCCAAATTCCTGAGTGTGCAATGCCATACTTTTAAATCTCTTGGCCCATATAATTGCATTTAGACATATTTCTTTCTTTCATTTACTAATTCCTTCCTTCCTTCCTTCTTTTCTTTCTTCATTATTTTGAATTTAAAAATATCTGAAATTATTGTACATGTAAAACATTGCTACAGGAATTTAAGGTTTCTCATGTTTGTTACTATTCTAAAAACTTGGAAAATGGAAGTTAGTGGAAGGAAACAAATTTGTTCAAGGTCAACTCTGAGGAAAATAGAGGAAATGTGTCTGTCTTAGATCTCCATATTTGGTATTGGGTGGCTCACGGTACCAAGAGATTTACTGCAGATAATAAGAGTACAGTGAAACTGAAAATCCCTGCATTGGCTGAGGTATTCCTCTCCAGAGCACATTATCAGTTTCTTCTTCTTCCTCATTAAAATGGTTCAGGACCTCAGCTGCCTGGGTCAGCATGTACTTCTTTTCACATAGACATATTACTTTTCTATAAATCAATCAATATGAATGGGGAGAAGGAGAGGGATTGCATGGGAATATCTCTGTAGAGTTAGAGCACCAAGTACAAAGGATGGGTCCCCAGATGATTAGGGAAAAAGTTTAAGGAAAAACCAAGGGAATAGATTTGGGAAAAGACTGGGAAGTACAGCAAAAATCATAACTTCTGCCTGTTCTGTTACACAACGAGGATGTAAAAATAAATAAATAAAACTTTCTAGTTGGGCACCATGGCACATACATGCGATCCTAGCAACTCAAAGACTGAGGCAGGAAGATCATGAGTTCGAGGTCAAAGGAAGCCTGGTCAATTTAGCAAGACCCTGTCTCAAAATAAATAAACAAACAAACAAAAAATAAAATAAAATTAAAAAATGGGTTGGCGGTGAAACTCTGCATTAGAGCGCTTGCCTAGTATTGGTAAGACCCTGGCTTAAACATCCCAGTAATAGAAACAAAGACTTAAAGCTTTCTTCTCAGTCTTTCAATGCTGCTCTGCAGAGAAGATAGAAATTATGAATTTGTTATATATTCTTTCACAACAGTGCATCTGCATATACAATGGGAAAATCTCTTGAAATGTTAATTTTAGTTATTTACTTTCCATACTTTCTAATATGTGCACCCCATAACCAGTCAAGGCATCTGTCGCATTACAAAGAGATCAAGTATAGAAAGCTAACAAAGCAAAAAAGAAAGAAAATAGTCAATGATCAGTTGTACTCTTTCTGTTCTTCCATTTAAAGCAATTGCTTGCAGCCTTCACAGAAAAAAACTAGAAATGCAAATTATTTAACTTAAAAATGACCTTTTTTTTTTTTTTGGTTTGGTGTTTGAGTTTTTCTTTTTTTCTCTTTTTTTCTTTTTTCATTTCCTTATTTACCTATTTATCTTTATTTATTTTTGCATTTGGTTGGTTAAAAGAGAAGGACAAAAGTAACTAGGAAAACTGTAAGGTATTTAGGTCATAATCTCATAATAATGGATTTTATGGTGAAAGATGATACCAGTCACTGGCCTAACTCGAATTTTTCCCTCTCTAGTACTTTATTTTTATTTCTGAGTCATTCTATCCTGAAATTATCTTAGATTCCAGGAATGAGAAGGTTGATAAATATCTTTATGACAAGCAACATCAAGCCTCAGAGGACAAATGGCCCTGTAAGCAGATCATCTCCCACCTCCAAACAGGGCAGTTGCATGACTGTAAGGGTCTACCCTGGAGCAGGAGTAATCACTGCACAGGACCTAGATTGCTCCCTTCAAGTGATGACAGTGAGAAGACCTTTCCCAGAGCCCCTTACAGAACCAGAAATGAGAAAATGATCAATCAGCCCACTGGCCTGAATAGGACTACCACCTCTGTCATGTGTGCATACCCCAAATCCGTCATTGTTTCCTTCTCCTATAAAATCTCAAGATTCTTGTCTGACCCTTAAAGACAAACTTGGGGGTCACTCAGTGTCTTTATTTGTTCTTCCCAATGTCTATATCTGTTGATCATGTGGCTGTGATGATTAACTCCCCTTTCTCTGTCCTTTACTGTTATTCATCTCTCTCATTGGTCTATTAGAGGAATGGCTGAGCCTAGTTAATAGATGTGCCTGATGCCCAAGAATTTTTCTCTAAAACTCTGGTAACAGTGGTAGTTAATACGTTATTTGATAAATATTTTCTTTCGATCTCTTTGAAGCACCTGATAAGATTGGAATTCTTATTTTCCTTGTAAGATTTTGGGACAATGAACTTGATAAAATAAAAACTCTGAGGCATCCTAAATTTAATTACAAGAGATCAGAGGATTGAAGGAAGGAGAGATGGGGGTGATTCACCAGTTAACAAGCTACAATAAAGAAGAAGAAAAGACACTTTCATATTCTTGAGTGTATATTAAAAAAACAACTCAAATTCACTCAGGACACCCTGGTTGCCCCTACATCCTGCATACAACCCCAACACCTACACAATCAACAATGAATTTGACGGAAAGTAATGGGCCTCCGGACAAGCTCCAAAAGTTAAAGTGATACCAAAAACTAGGTGGCTAGACATTCATTCAAAACAACCTGGTCCCAAAGAATGTCTTTGATACTAAGAGCCAGATACCAATCCTCTGAAAACATACATCCTCCCTTCCTTTCTTCAAATAAAAACTTCCCCAGCCTAGGCTCTGTCAGCCCTATAAAACCCATATCCTCTCTCAGCTTGGGGCAGCTACCTCCTCAAAAGCTGCACTCCACAAGTGGTCCCTCTCTCCCCCTGCTTGGTTTCAAACAAGTTTTCTTTTCTACAGGTCAGAGTGATCACTTGTGGCTATGTCCCCTTGCCTCTGGACTTTTTTTCATTAGAATTCTTCTACCCTCCCTTCCTCAAACTTTCCCTGTTCGCATAGTCCTACAACTCTTTGTTGTTGTTAGGTGCTGTGGAGTGGAGTCCAACTCATAATAAATCTATGTAAGGTAGAACAAGACACTGTGGCTATGTCCAGCACTATACCAGTGGCTACTCTGCTATTTATAGGGTTTTCAATGACTGATGGTTTCGGGATTGTTTCAGGAGTGGGTTGTCAGGTCGTTCTGATTTTGTGGCACTGTGGATCAAACTTGGGACCTCAGAGAGGGCAGAGTGGCACTCTACCAGCTTAGCTAAATCCCAATCCCTACTACTTTTGTTGTGAGGTGCCAACAAGTTGGTTTCTGACTCATAGCAACCCTACCTACAACAGGCGAAACAGTATTGTCAGTGCCTCTCTGCTATTCATATGGTTTTCAATGCCTGATTGTTTTGGGGGAGTGGGTTGCTGGGTCCTTTCACAAGCCTACACACCTGGTGTTCCCAGGCTGTCTCCTGTCCAAGTATCAATCTGGCCCAACCCTGCTTAGCTTCTGAAATCTGACAGGATCAAATGCCACAGTGGTAAGGCTGCAGGCTCTACTACTCTTATTTGTGGTAAATATGGGTCCATTGGAAACAGCATCCACAATATGAACATTATGGGGAATTCTTTCCCCCAATTTTCATTATAAAAACATGTTAGCTATGATCTATTGGACATATTTCCAATTGCTACCTAACCTTGCTGCTGGGGTCTCAGGGAACTTGCCCTAGAATCCTTATGATTCAATAAACCCTTTCATTTCAAGATGTCTCTCTGTCTGAAGAGTTTTGATTTAACAAAATGATGTTGTTACTGTAGCTGCCCCTGGCCATAAGGCTTGCCTCTGGGTTCCAATGCTTGCTTGCTTTAAGAGAATATTGCATAAATTTTATGAAAATGAAAAAAAAGCCAGCATTTTTAAACAACAGCAAAGTGAGGCTCACAATAGTCCTCTTTTCTTCTGGTCTTTTTTCTTCTCTTCCTTTCTAAAGTCTCAAGTCTTCCAGACTATTGGGAAAAATCTAGAAGTAGGCTGGCCTACCCTGCTTTATTTCAAGGTAAAGGTGACACTGAGCAGTCTAGGCTGACACACAATAGACAAATAGCCAGAGCGGGAAAACAACTTTGTTTCAAACTACTGTTTCTTGTTATTCTTGCAGGAGTATTGCTTATTAATTCTGACTAATACAGGATTTCCAAGAGAACATGCCCTGGGAATAGCAGACAGTAGGTGAAATACTATTACCTTAAGAAACATAAGGAATTCATGACTTTGGGGAGAGCATATGTGCCTTAGGAAAAGGAGCAGGCATACAGGACAACTGGCAAGAAGCTTAGTCAGATAGTGGCTTTGCTCTTGTCCATTGCTAGATCCTAGAAATATCGTGGGGTCCAAGCCAAGGCAATGCCTCACCTTTAAGAAAAAACTGCATGTCATCTTTGGAGAATAGTGAATTTGTCTCCAAAAATAGTCCTTTCTTTAGAAAACTAACTTCTTTCAGCCGACAGCTGTACCATCTTGGCATCTGATCTCATCAACTCTCAGAAGCTAAGCCTGGTTAGTACTTGGATGGCAATACTGGACGCTGTAGACTTGGGAGAAGGACCAGGCAACCCACTCCAGAAAAAATCAGACATTGAAAACTCTATAAATAGCAGTGAAGCACTGAAATAATGCTAGACATGGCACAGTGTCAGATAGTATTTCAGTCTGTTGTACACAGGGTCAGTATGAGTCAGACTGGACTTGACAGCATCTAACAATATTGACTTTTGTTATTGAGTGATCTATCAGAAGTTATGCCTACTCATTTTATGCCTAAGGCAGACCCAGTAAGTACTGCACTTTGGTACTACCCATGTCAAACAGAGGCACATGTTCTAGGAATCTGAAGGGAGAATGGTATTTTAGAAATGATATACCCAGTACCTTAAATTGAACAGGAATGCACTATGGTGAGATCCACATTTACAAGTAAAATATTCACACATGCATTTTTTGAAATAAATTATTAAGTTTATCATTCTGCAATTCAATAAATTTATATCTTGCCTTTTTTGTAATACATGTGATAATATGTTTATCTTTATAATTATTCCTTAGTTTTGAATTGCATTTTGATTTCATAATTTATTCATTACTAATTACAATATGCCTTTATGATTTTTTCATTTTAATAGACAAAATACTATAATAACAAATTTTGATGTTCTTAAATAGATCAAAGTAGAATTTCAGTGCCAAAAGACATATGAGTTCCTAATTTTAATATTCACTGAAAATCTGTACTACAAATAATAGCAATTTTCTCACCCAGGGATAATGGGTAATATTGTTTCCCTAAATTTGATACACCAGTAGATAATTAGTATCTTTTGATTCTTTGCTCTTGTAATCCTGTATTATGCAGTGACAACTTCATTCTATACTATTCTTAAGCCTATGAAACTATATTCAGTTTTTAAATATCAGGCTAATTCATGATCTTTTCTTTTTGCTCACAATGTTTCTTTTACAGTGTCCTTACCTGAATACCTGATGTTCATGAGGAAGGGTATGGTTAAATTCTCTTTCATAGAGAATTTTCTGAACTGTTAATGGCATTGACTTGATTTTTCCTTTGTTCCTCTATGCTACCTTGTTGAATCTTTCACAACAATTTTCAGAACATTTCATCATCTGACTCTTTTTCTATGTTTTAAGTGATTTGAGATTAGAAACTATGACTAATTAGGTATAGTATTCTTTATCTAGATGGTGCACTGAATGCTCGCTGAATTGATGTAGGAAGGATTTATGTATACTACTTCTAGGAAATGTACCAGCCTAATTCTTGGCCATGGTTCAAATAAGTCCAAGATGATCTAGGGAGAAAAATTAAAGAAGGTTAGTTAATATGCTCTCATTATATATTATGAAATATTAGAGTTCTTTACAGTAACAGAAGGACATCACCCTCTGGTATTATGTTGAGGATCTATGAACAAACTATAATTGGATGGTGTTATTCACTGCAAAACCTTGAATTTGACCCTTATACATTATTTAAAGCAGAGAATTCTATATGTGTCACTGGGCAGCAGGTTGCTTTCTCAGTTCCTTAGTCTTATGAATAAAATAATTTATAAATGGACCCAAAAGGAACATTGAGGTGAGTTAGGTTTGTTTTTCTTTTTTTTTTCAGAAAAGAGGAAAGTGTCCTTAAGTGCTGGGGTTAGCAGGGTGGGGATATAGATCAGTGCTTTTCGAGATAGAGATCAGAGAGTGGGCAAGTCCAGCAGTGCAGATACATGGAGCAGCTGCACTTACACTTCTGAGTTACAGGTCAGAAAGCCTATGGGTCCAGCAGTGAGGTGGCAGGAGTCCTCTAACATCTGTGTAGAATTGGGAACAGCTGTGAAGATATGGAGGTGACTGCTGATTTAGATGAAAATCTGTGGACAACTGAGCATTGAAGACTGTACGGACTCTGAGGACTATGGACTCTGGTGAGAATTATGGAAGCTGTGGACATCTGGACACTGTGAAATCTGTGGTCTTTGCATTGAGGGTTGGGACTTTGGAGGTCTTACATCCCTATCTCATTAAGGGGGCAGATATTCCTCCCCTCTTTGATCTTCTCTTCAGATGTGTCAGACCTGCTCCAACCCTTCGCCAATGGTGACCCCCCAGGCTGCAAACTTTTCTCCTTATTGCAGGAGGAGCTTCGCCTCAAAGACATGGAGACACCTGTTTTCTTCAAATTTCAACTGAATCACAGATCTGGTCACTTGTAAAGGTGTGGTTGCCTATAGAGTAGGTCACTGGTACAAGAGTATTATTTACTAGCAATTCAAAGTACTACTGACCACTTCAACACCTGGTCTCAGAGGAAGTTTACATTGCTGTACATGTCTCAAAAGGTGCCTGGGAAGCAGATGGTTGTAGAAAGCCCCTAATTCCTTGCTTCCCATCTCGGACTCCCTGTAATGTTTTACAATTAAAAGTGTATTTTGAGCTGGGGACAGTGGCACACACCTGTAATCCCAGTGGCTCGGGAGGTGGAGACAGGAGGATTGCAAGTCTGAGACCAGAGGCAGTTTGCGTAATTTAGCGAGACCCTGTCTCAAAAAGTAAAAAAATGGGCTGAGGGTGTAGCTCAGTGGTCCAGTACTTGCAGAGCATGCAAGCCTAAGGCACTGGGTTCAACGCCCCCCCACACACAAAAAAAGTGTACTTTAATATTTTTGTTTTTCTAAAAACATCTATTTAAAGTGGGCATTAGAACTGAACAGACAGTTCTAGAAAGAAGAAATACAAACAGCCAATAAACATATGAAAAATGTTGACTATCCTTAGCCATCAGGGCTGGGATTTAGCTCAGTTGACAGAGCAGCACTCTGTAGTCTCTGAGGTCCTGGGTTCAAATCCCAGCACCACAAAAATGGGAGAAGGATGTGGCAATCCACTCCTGAGGCAATTCTGAAACAATCAGCCGTTGAAAACCCTATGAGTCAGACACGACTTGGCAGCATCTAACAGCAACATCCTTAACCATTGGAGAAATGTAAATCAAAGCTACATTGAGATCCCTTTTCACCCCAGTTAGAAGGGCTAACATCAACAAATCAACAAATGCTAGAGAGGATGCAGAGGAAAAGGAGCATTTTTATACTGCTGATAAGACTGTAAATTAGTTCAGTCACTGTGGAAATCAGTATGGATATTCCTCAGAAAACTAAAAATGGAACTATCATATGATTCAGCTATTCCACTTCTTGATTCAGCTATCTATAGGAAGATAACTCATCATATAATAATCATATAAGGAAGGAAGGAAGATAAGTCATCATATAATAATAAGAATCATATAATAACTATCATAGGATTCAGCTATCTATAGGAAGATACACAGGGACACCTGCACTTCCATGTTTATTGCAGTACTCTTCAAAATTGCAAGGGTATAGAATCAGCTGAGGTATCCATCAACAGGTGGTTGGATTATAATGTGATATATATGCACAATGGAATATTATTCATCAGTAAAGAAGAATGAAATTATGTCACTTGCTGCAAAATGAATGGAACTGGAGAGCATCATTTTAAGCAAAATAACACAGGCTGAAAAAGAGAAATACCACGTTTTCACTTACATGCATGGACTGGATCATCCTTAAAGAAAAAAGGATATATATAAATAAATAAATAAATATATATATATATATATACATACATATATATATATATATTATGTACACACACACACACAAATGTACGTATCGAAGATTAGAAAACATAAGAGGACCCAACATAAGGGGGAAGAGAGGGTGATAGGAAGGTGACAGGGAGGGGGAACAATATAGCAGGGTAAAGAGGGAGAGAACAAGTGCAGAATACAGAATGTAACTGTATGAAAATCCCATTAGGAATCCCACTATATTATATGTGACTAAAAAATACCATAGTATACTGCATAAATATCTGCAGTTATCGATACATGCTAATCAAAAAGCTTCTGTACATTGTTTAAAAGGATGAAAATATTCACAACCTATTTTTCATAATTGCTCACCCTATAGAGGAACTGAATTATTTTTTCTGTACACTTTAAATATGTACAATTGAAATACTAATAAAAATCTATTTTATATCTTTTTGCAATAAGGACCTAGAAATTAGGATCTATTTATGAAAAACTCTCTTTTTCATCTTTAGCTCCTTATACAAAATATCATGCTGGAAGTGAAAATTACTGTCCCCCAAATCTTTGCACCTGATGCCAGGAGAAAAACTTATCATTTAGTTCCAGTTACTGGGGCACACAGCTAAATCTACATATACTTACTTCTTGGATTTTGTTTCATCTTTGCTATAAGTTGTAGCGCTGCTATGGGTAAGGCTAAGATGGACTGAAAATTTCTCTCTCTGGTGGTGGGAGATGCTGCAGTCCGGCATTGCCACCTGCACTGAGGAGTTCTGCCTTTCAAGATCCACTCTGAGAATGCTGAGTATTAAGTTCAGTTGCTGAAATGAATTTCAGGTTGAACCAGAGATTAAAACAGGGTTTGAAGGCTTATTAGATAAAGGCAAAGGATAGTACAGCAGTAGGATGAAGGATGGGAGTTCAGAGAGAGTCAGGCCTAGGAGACTTCCCAATGGATATAGTTATGATTTGGGGGCTTTTGAAATGACATTGCTCAACAGGGTCTGAGCAGGTGCATGGTAGAGATTTACATACAGGAAAAGGGACATGGTTCAAATCCCTAGATTGGAATAATTGAGGACATTCTTACTAATCTAGTCACAAGGAAATCACCTAAATCTGTTTATTTTAATTATAATCCACAATCTGGTTTAGTGAGATTCTTAGAGAAGTGTAGGTTTCTATGCAGGTAGTTCTCACAGCAGGGTTTTCTTTTTTTTTTTTTTCGGTTGTCCTGGAATATTTTGCTGATAAGACTAGACTGGACTCATTTTTCTTTTAATGTGAGTGAATGTTGGGATCCAGAGCCAGACCTTGTAAATTTGACAAACCAGGATAGCAGGCATCTGGTTGCACCGCATGGATGTGATGCTCCCAGGGGTTACCTTGGGGCTTTAGGCCTTGTATGAAAGGGAGAATAGAGACAGTGCCTAAAGGTGCGAAACCCAGTTTTGTCTCCAGATTCTTCTCCCCTTTTTCCTTTGAGTTAGTGTTTATAGCCCTTTGCTGCTTATGATAAAATAGAAACCATAGGATTGAAGTTTTTTCCCTGGTGACTTCTCAATGGTATGCATGCATAGCCTTCTTCTTTAGTTCCCCTTTCATTTGTGGCTTTCTCATATGCTAATTTATGAATTACGTTAGCAAATTTGTGGAGTTTGAGACTTCCAGGGTTCTCTTTTGAAGGAAAATTTAGGGTTCTTCTCAACCCATTTGTTCCACAAGGTGGTTTGATTCTCTATGCTTTGTTAGTGCTTTTGGAATCAGTTTGTGGAGACATTAAAAAGCATAGAGAACCTGTCTTTAGAGTCTCTGTTGTGGTTTGCATAGGAATAGAAAGCGCTAATGCTGCTTTGCAGCTCCCTAGAACAGAGGAGAGTGCTTCTCTCTGCTCTCTGAAGCCCTGGGATCTATCCCCAGCAAGGTAAAAGTGAGAACAATATGACAGTCCATTTCTAAAACAATCCTGAAAACAATCAGTCATTGAAAACCCTAAGAGGGTCACTGAGGCAAAGCCAACTGGATGGCACCAACCAACAACAAGAAAAATATTGACTATGACTTAGAAAAATATGATTTTATTCTTGAGTTACCATATGGCATATATAACTGAAATTGGTCTCTGATTTGATGACACTGTTTTCCTAGAAGTATAGGTTAAAATGTCTGCATCTGCTTTTTGCCAACTAAGCTCATGATTTTCTCCTCCCTCCCATGAAAATACTTTTTAATTCTGTGTGGGCGTGCATGTGTGCATGTGTGTATGGTTTTGTTGGGCTGGAAGTTTTGACTCTTTATCAGGATTTTCCTGCCAAATTAACATGTCAATTTCAAAATTATTTGTAGGGTTGTTATCCAGCCAGTCCTGGTAGCAATACAGACATCAAAAGAATTAGCTCAGGATATTTGCTACTAAAAGAAAGAAGGAAAAATGTTATTTTTTTTCAGAAAAATAAAAACAAACAAACAAAAACCTAGTTACTGTTACATAACAATTTGACGCAAATCTTATAAGGTTTGAAAATCTTAACATTTAGTCATTTAACAAAGTGGCCTCAGCTTGTTTCAGTTTGTGATAAATATAATTTTGTGTAACTATCTATGGACCTCATAAATTTATACTGTTTTTAGGTGGCTGATGTCCAACTCATAACAACCCTGTGTACAATAGTTGAAACACTATTGTCAATGTTTCTCTGCTATTCATATGATTTTTCAATGGCTGATTGTATTTTTGGGAGTGGGTTGCCTGGTCCTTCTCCCAGGACTAGAGCACCTATGTGTTTCCAGTTGGTCTCCCATCCAAATAATAAACAGGTCCGACCCAGGTTAGCTTTGAAGATCTGACAGGTTTGGACACCACAGTGGTATGGCTGCAGGTACATGTATATTACCATGTTGTTTATTTATTTTATTCTCTATATTTGGTGGTTGATTCCAGGCCCTTGCACATATTCTTAAGTGCTTTACCACTCAACTGCAAAACCCCCAGCCCTTTTTCATTTTTTATCTTGAGATAGGTTCTCACTAAGTTATATAAGCTGCCTCCAGCCTAGAACCTGCCTCCTGCCTCTGCCTCCTGAGTCTCTGAGATTACAGATGTGCACCACTGGGCCAGGCCTCATGCTGTTTATTCTTATGATTGGAACTTTCATATAAATAGATGTCTGACAAACTGGTTAATTTAATTTTGTTGATAACATAAAATAGTGATGTCTTCAGATATTTTAGTTTCCTGTGTCTTATGTGCAGTGGTCATGGAGGTTTTTCCTTTGGCAAATAAATGACTTAAGATGTTCACCACACCTGTCTGGTTACTTAAGTTTCATGAGAATCTGAGAGTATATATTGGAAAGTGAGATGAGTGAATATGAAATGTAATAAATGTTTATAGATACATATGATTGAGGTAAAATATGAGTCATTTGTAAATAAGTTAAAATCCTAAATCATTTGCTAAGTATGAGTTCCAATACTCTTGGCTTTTTAAAACCTGTGACAAGATTGTATACTTGGGTCTACTAAGTGTGTTTTATAAGTTGATGGGCTGGGATTTAGCTCAGTTGGCAGAGCACTGCGCTGCGGTCTCTGAGGACCCGAGTTCAATTCCCAGCACCGCAAAAATGGGAGAAGGGCCTGGCAATCCACTCCCAAGGCAATCCCGAAACAGTCAGCCATTGAAAACCCTATGAGGGTTGCTATGAGTTGGATACCGACTCGATGGCACCTAACAACAACAACAATAAGTTGATGAATATACCATCGAGAGAGAGCTGATATTTTTGCAGTGTTGAGAATAACTATTTTAGGGGGATAAGTATCTTGAAATAAACAGTATACTGCAAGTACATTTTTATTTAATATAGGCCAATAATGTGTAGCATGAGAAGGATGTAGCAATCCATTCCCAAAGCAATCCTGAAACAATCAGTCATTGAAAAACCCTATGAAAGTCACTATGAGTCAGAGACAACTCAATGGCCCCTAACAACAACAATAATAATTTGAAAGCAGTAAGGTTTTTGGTTTTTGTTGTTGTTTGTTTGTTTGTTTGTTTGGGGAACTGGAGAGTTGAACAAATGGCCTCATGAATGCTTTTTGTAAGTGCTCTACCACTGAACCATACCCCCTGCCCATACTTAATCTTTATTTTGAATCCAGGTCTTGTTAAATTACACAGGCTCCCTCTAGCTATCTTCCTGCCTCTGTCTCCCAAGTCACTGGGATCACAAGCAAGTGTCACAACACTCAGTTGGAAGGAGGAAGTTTTAAGAAATTCAATGAAATTGTTAAGAGTCATCTTTGTCCACTTACTTAAAATACCAAAGCGTCTATAATTTGTCTAAAGACAATTGATTTGTTATTTAGCAAAGAAACACTCACCTCTATTTTAGGTAGCAATCAGTTGTAGCAAGACATCCTTCTATTTTCCTTTAAGTGCCCATTAATGAAGCCTATTTCAAATAGAATCAGTAACTGTGACTTATGTAACCTCTCAATAAAAGATGTTTATTTAATACAAGCTGATACCAATGTCATAATACAGGAAAAAAAAACACAAAAATACTTCCCCACTTCTTTATAATAGGTGGGCTGCATAGATTAGTGTTTGCTTAAATTACCTTCTTAGAATGTACTTTGTTATTATTCATTTTGCTTTTTCAGAAAAATCTTAAAAGATTTGGAAATAGAAAACTTGGACATTTTATATCCTAGAAATGTCATATTTTTGATGAATCCATCTATAAAAGATTTTAATGTGTGTCTAGAATATAAATATGAGTATGTATAAGTATTAATTAGCTAAAAAATACTTTTTGTTGATGTTGTTTGGTGCCATTGAGTCAGGTTCAACTCATAGTGACTCTAAGTACAACAATGAAGCAGTGCCTGACACCAAGCTGGGCAAATGATCTTTTTATATTTAAGCCCATCCTTGCAGTCACCATGTCAATCCATTTACTTGAGAGTCTTCCGTTTTATTCATTGAACCTGCCACTTGCCCAAATATGCTGGCCTTCTCCAGGGATTGGTTCCTTCCAACAACATGTCTAAAATATGTCAGATGCAGTCTAGCCATCCTTGCTTCCAAGGAACACCCTGGATGCACATCTAGAATGGATCTGTTGGTACTTTGGATGGATGCACTTCTAGAATGGATCTGTTGGCAGTCCATGGTATGGTCATTTACATCACCATAATTCAAAGGCTTCAATTCTTTTCTGTCTTCCTTATTCAACACAGCTTTCACAAGCTTATGATGAAACTAGTTGTGCTGAAAGTTTTCTTATACTATGCTTTTATAGCTGTTTAGATGTCATAACAGTTCTTTGTAATGTGACTGTCATGATGAAGTCAGATCAATTACTCTATTGTATTTGAAATTCTTAGGAATATCAAGTAGTTCAATAATACCTATTGGGCATATCAAATAAACAGTATTTGTCATTAACAATCTATCTGAGTAAACATGGCCATCTTAATAATTGTGAAAAATGTAAACTGGAATATACTCAGTAGTTCTGCATAAAACATTCATGACATATTTCATTATGATTTTCCACATAAATATAAGCTAATAAAAATTGATAAAATAAATATAATTGTTTTTTAAAAAAACACTCATTCATAATTATTGTTGTTGTTGTTGTTGTTAGGTGCCGTCGAGTCGGTATCCAACTCATAGCGACCCTCTGTACAACAGGGGAAACACTATTGGCAGTGCTTCTCTGCTGCTCATAGGGTTTTCAATGGCAGATTGATTTTTGGGAGGGGGTTGCCAGGTCCTTCTCCCAAGCCTGCAGCTTCTGGTGTTCCCAGGCGGTCTCCCATCCAGGTACAAACCAGGCCCAACCCTGCTTAGCTTCGGAGATCTGACGGGATCGGATGCCACAGGGCTACAGCTGCAGGCCATTTATAATTATAGATCATTTAAATTTATGGTGTCTTCTAATTTCTTTGGCCCTTTACTGTGATTTGTTTTTGTTATCAATAGTTTGATTATCTGACAAGGCTGACTTTGAGTAGTAAAATACTCCTTATATACATATGTGTATATGTACATGCATATATATTTAATGATTTTTCACATCTATTTAGAAGAACAGCTTTCTAATAGATATCACTGTATCTATATCTACAGATATGTCTGTAATTTCTCAAGCTGAGGTTTGACATCTATTACTGTTATGATCCTTAAGAAATTATTTACTTTTAAATCTATACATCTCACTAAAAAGATGCGAAAAATATAGTATGGAGTTTAATGGCTTAATTACAAATTGTCCCCTAATAGAACTTAAGTATTATCTATATTCTATATCAGTTGAAAAAATCCACATTTATTTTGCATACATTGCTACTTTCATCCGTAATTCATGTGAGATATCAATTAGCATAAGGCAGTGTGCTAAAGAGATATTCAATAGATATTATTTTTCTTTACTTTTTCTTCGAGTTCTAAATTTTATATAGCAATATGGCAATATTTTTGATATATACCTCTCAATTTTTAGGATCCCGCAAAGAGTTTCTCATTCTGCTACCAAAATAATTTCTTTCAGTTAAAGCTTGACCATAACTTTTTGTTATTAGTACTCTTCCTAATCTTCCAAAACAGGCATGCAAAACTTTATTCATGTTCATAAAAGGAAAAACAATGTGAATTAATTATTCATAATGAAGAGAACATTTTGGAGGGGACTATTTTTAAGGTACAAGATGTTAATTCACAAATAATAATGTACTTTTAATTGATTCAGAGCCACTTTGTCAGAGGTTGGTTCTGGGGAGAGACATTTTCAGAAAATGTCCTTCTGATTACCAAATTTAGCATACTGTGTCCAGGAAGATGATCATATTTAAAATTTTTAAGTTATAGTATTCTTTAAAAAATTGCCACAAGAATAATGTTTCCATTGTGATATGTTAAAAATATTTACTATTAGGAAAGCTTTCAATGAACATAAAGATGTATGCATTCTTATATTGGTCATTTTTGGAATTCACAAGAACAAAATTGACTACATTTGTGGAAAGATATTACGGAAAACCTCAAAATCAAAAGTCAGAACGAGACCAGGTGCTGATTATAGATCAGACCATCAACTGCTTATGTGCAGGTTCAAAATGAAACTGAAGAAAATTAGAACAAGTATACAAGAGCCAAGGTATGACTTTGAATATATCTCACCTGAGTTCAGAAGCCACCTCAAGAACAGATTTGATGTGTTACAAATTAATGATCGAAGACCAGATGAGTTACAAAAAGACATCAAAGACATCATTCACGAGGAAAGCAAAAAGCTATTAAAAAGACAGGAAAAAAAAGAAAAGACCAAATTATATTTCAAAAGAGACTCTGAAACTTGCCCTTAAAAAGCAGGTAAAGTGAAAAGTAGGTATGACAAAGTTAAAGAACTAAACAGAAGATTTCAAAGGGCAGCTTGAGAAGACAAAATCAAATATTATAATGAAACGCAAAGAGCTGGAGATAGAAAATCAAAACAGAAGAACAGGACCTGTTTTACTCAATCTCAAAGAATTGAAGAAAATATTCAAGCAATAGTGAAGGATTCTGTAGGGAAAATACCAAATGACACAGGAAACATCGAAGGGAGATGGAAGGAATACTCTCTGTTCTAACCAGAGCAGGTGGAAGCATTTTGCTCCTACTTGAGCTTCTGTCATGATGTGCCACCATTCATTAATCTCTCCAACACTGAGCCAATGCAAACAACATACATTTGATTCTTCCAAACTGTGAGCTAAAGAAACCTTTGCTCTTTATTTCACTGTCATAACAGAAGGCTGATAAATGCATAACTTGAATTCAATTGGTCATGTTAGCAGGATATTTCTGAATTACATTTTCCACCAGAAATTACTTTTTACTTTTTTTTTGTTAGGCAATGTTACAGTACAGCTAGGTAAGGTGTTTTCTTAGGTCAAACGTATATCCCAATAGCAATTTTATGTCAATGTTAAAGAGTTTTCATATGAAAACTGTAGTTGTTCAGTTCTTCAAATCATCATCTAAGGAATTCTCTAAAAAGTGCACTGTTGACACACATGGTACAGTCTTAGAATGTATTTTAGGGCCGGGTGGGGTGGTGCACACCTGTAATCCCAGTGGCTCAGGAGGTGGAAGCAGGAAAATTGCAAGTTCAGGGCCTCAAGCAGCATAATTTAGCCAGACCCTGTCTCAAGAAAAAAAAAAAAAAAAGGAAAGGAAAAAAAGAAGGACTGGGGTTGCAGCTCAGTGGTTCAACACTTGCAAAGAATGCAGGCGCAAGGTTCTGTGTTCAACCCCAGTACAAAAAAAAAAAATGTATTTTAAAATGCTGTAGGGCCTTAATTCTTCAGATAACATATTTACCTATATTACTAATGGTGGCATAAGTTTGAGTTCCCAAACTCATAGTTTTGGAAAAATTCATAGTTACATCCCACCCTTTTTCATAAGAGCTTTTCTTCCTTTATACCACCTATGCCAACAAAAAATGGAAAACAGCAGGAGCAGATTTTACTTAAAATAGTATTTTATAACTATAAACTATAAAGAAAAAGTTCCACATATATTGATGTAGCAAAATATAGATAATACAAAATCACAAAGAGTAACTACAGGAGTACATCAGCAGTCACTGAAATAGGAAAATAAAATCAAGCAAGAATGTTCTGAAAGCTATGGCCAGTCAGGACATTTATCAAGTTTGTTCTTCTGAATCTAGAGTTCATGAGTCTCAGCTGGATTCTATGTTATGTTTGGTTACTTGGCAGTATTGGCTGAAAGTCTTGTGGCTAGAACAATGTTGTGTCTCACTTAGCACTGTTTACCAATATATCTCTGACAGTATATTCCCAGGAGAACCTGTACACAATGCTGTAAAAAAAATCCAAGATATTTTTTTTTCTATTTCAGCTTCAACTCCCTCTTCTCTGATCCACTGCCATTACATGGGAAATAACATTTTTAGTTGCTCTTTGCAGCTTTAAATTGCTGTGAAAGGATAATCATACCCTGCAGTCAATTAGAATAATGGATATCAATCTATTGCAATTACCAAAAATAGGATGATAGAAAAACATTTTGTAAAGTATTCCTGAAATAAGGAAATTTGTCTTGTTCTGTTGGGTTGTATATGTATGTAAAGAGTGTGAGTTGTATGGTTTATTATGGCTGTGTCTTTATATGAAATCAGAAAACTAAGAAATTTATGAAGAGAATGTAGGATTGAAATAATTTCTACTTATTCATTAAAATATTTAAACAGCCTTAAGTTTGTGTGTGCATGCACAAGAGTATTTTCTTGTTTGGTTGAATTTCATAATTAAAGCCAGGTGTGGGGGTGCATGCCTGTAATCTCAGAACTCAGGAGGATGAGGAGACCAGTACTCAAGAGGATGAGGCAAGAAGATCACAAGTTTGAGGCTAGCCTGGGTTACATAGTGAGTTCTAGGCTAGCCCAGGCTACAAATTGAGATCCTATCTCAAACAAACAAACAAAAACAAACAAAGATAAATGCTAATTCTATTTTTAGAATGCTTGCCTTGCATATTTTGTACATTTTTCACAAATAATAGAATTGCAGACATTATGGATTTTAAATTAAAAATAACTTTCCAATGAAGAAAACATGGTGTTACATAATCATGCATCTGAAAAAGATAGAAAGAATAGACAAAAGAGTTTAAGATAATGGAGTATATGAAGATCATTAATATAATTCAAATTCCCCATCAATAGTCTTTAAGAAACTAAAATATGTCACATTCTAGTATTGAATCATAGGTATGTACCTACACTTTAAAAGGTTACTAAATATCCCTCTTCATTCCAAATGCACATCAATATGAGGCTTGATTTTCTTTATATCTTTAAGCCAAGCAGCATATTGCAGCAGAATTAATGTGAAGAAAATAAGAAACAAGGTTATTTAATAAGTATAAGCCTATTTAATACTTAAAAAGATATTAAAAAGATTTGTAGGAATATAAAATAATACCATCTTTTCACATTTATTTCAGAAAATATAGTTATTTTCATAAAATTGATTTATTTTTGTTATTTTTAAATGAAAAAATATTTCATAATATTCTTAATTTTAATGTTTAATTTGGTAATAACTATAACTCTAAAAATACTCTGGAATTATTAGCAATTTTAAGGTTATAAAAATGCCATATGGCCCAAAACTACTGAGGACTGTGGGCCTCAGTGTTTATGCTCTGGGACTTATATGAAGGGGATAATATAGGAATTGTAGAGCTGCGTGCGTGCGTGTGTGTGTGTGTGTGTGTGTGTGTGTGTGTGTACGTTGAAGGAGAACAGATTTAATGGTAAATACTGACTTAAAGACACCTAACATCAACAACAAGGAAAATCCAGGTATGATATATGTTGAGAAAGATCTTGACTATACGTTTTGTTTTTGTCATTGCAAACGTTAGCATAATTTGAATTAGAAAGCAATAATCTTACATTGGGAACACATATTGCCTCATAAGTTTTAGGTTGCTTTCACTATGCAAACCTATTATAAATCAGTAGAACATATTCTTTTGGTTGGTTACATAAATTGGCTAGTGAAAGTATATACTTTAGGAGTTTCCATTTCAAATTATTGATCTGAGTATGCTTTCTATAAGAAAGGTTTTGCTGTTCCTAAGACTTCAAGAAGTAGAAATGGGAGGCATCATATGGGACTACATTATATAATGATCAGGTGAAATAGCATCACACTATTAAATATTTACAAAAACAGTAGTTTTGAACAATGCTTCAATTATAATTTATTCTCTTATCAAGACTAGAATAAATTGAACTTTTGATGCAATAATGTAGGATATAAATCATTGAGGGAATGCTTGGCACTATGTGGTCTAGCAGCCACAACTCCTATAGTACATGAGTGAAACAGTATAAGACCATCCACGCTCAGTTATGCCAAGAGAAAGAAGCACCAAGCTCAGATCAGTCTGAATTGTTCAGCAATAAACTAATATATATATATGCACATATATACACATATATGTGTATATGTTTATATATGTGTATATATATACATATATGTGTATATATATACATATATATATATATACATATATATATATATATGACTTGAAATAGGAATATGTGGGGTGGTTGCTTTTGGTTTTGGTTTGGTTTGGTTTGGTTTTTGGAAGCAACATGATATAAGGTCTCAGTGGCTCTCTTTTCTCACTGAGATTTTTTTACTGATACCCTTATTGTCTATCCCTCTCCAAACTCTTCTGACTTTGTGATACTGAAGAAAATTATTCCTAGTCAGTTCCTACAAGCTAATGCATCTCAAAGCAATTCTGTTTTGTTTCAAGGAGATATATAGCAATGTTTAGAAACATTTTCAGTTATCACAACCGAGGAAATGCTACTTGCCTTTAGAGATGTACTAAACATCTTCTAATGGAGAGAGCTTCGAGAGTGGATTGCCATGTCCTTACTCTCATTTTTCAACAACAATGGAGAGAAAGTTAACACAGTAAAGAATTAATCCATCTTCATAAGTCAAATTGCAAAAATTGAGCATTTCTGCTGAAAATGGATGCAAAACACACCAATTATTTTTCTCATATCTTCTACTATATTTTTCCATCTTGTAAATGTCTCATATCTGATTAAATATCTTTGTTTTTAATTTTCAAACTAGGACATAAGGACCACATGCACATTCAGAAAGCATAAATGGTTGATGTTATGTAAACAGCATGGAATATATTTTAGCTTCTGTTTATGTGAATAAGTCTCGAAAGAAAAGAAGATTCTAATTAAGTTATGACCTTGTTAAAACATGAAAATATAGCATTGTAATTCTTCAAGATAAAAAAGAAAGAAAAACTACAGAAGACTAAATTGATTCTTACAGGATTGTATTAATAGTTCTTTAGAGCAAGATGTGATGCCTTTTATAGTTCTCAAGAAATATTATGAAAGGAAAAGAATCATAATAGTTACAAAAGTTGTCAGCAACGAATTTAGCAAAAGTAATATTTTAGTATTAGAATTATATAATAATGTATTTTGAACCCAGGAGAAGTGAAAACACTTTTGTGTGCATGGAAAAATTATGAAATTGTGAAGCTACTTTTAGAGTAACTATTGTCAGTGTTGCCCACAGGTCTGTCAGCTTGTCCTGCTGTGGGGGTGTTGGTGTGATACTGAAAGCTATACCATCAGTATTTCACATACCAGGAGGGCCACCCATGGTGGACAGGTTTTAGTTGAGCTTCCAGTTAAGATAGACTAGGGAAAAGGAACCAGCAGTCTTCTCTGTAAACAGTTAGCCATTGAAAACTCTATGAATAGCAGAAAAGCACTGTCAAACATAGTTCTAGTCCAGGCTGGAAGGCATTCAAGAAATCAGTGGGGAAAAGTAGCCACCTCAAAGTAGATTTGACCTTAATGAAGGGAATGGAGTAAAGCCCCCAGGACCTCCTTTTGCTGATGTGGCACAACTCAAAATGAGAAAGAAACTTACTGTATGCAATAAGGGACTCAAACATAAAGATTGTGTGCATGGCACAGTGTTGGGTAACATTTCATTTTGTTGTACACAGGGTCACTAGGAATGGAATCTGACTTGATGGCACTCAACAACAACATCAACATAAAATTTAAAAAAGAAAGTAGAAAACTATGGAAGACTTTATTTAAGGCTATTTCATTAAGAAACAGAGATCAGATTATAGCCTGAACTCAACTGTGCTGAAAAGGGCAGAAGAGTTTTTAAAAGCTGTGCTTGGGTAATATTAGGCCATGTATGTTTGCAAATTGGCTTTATCCAAAATTTTGCAATATCTTTTTGACATCAGGTGGGTTTATAACTTGGAGCAAGGTGGCCTTAATGTAGCCTTTTACTCTCTCAGGGAGATAGGGAGGTACTGCATGTTCTCAATCTATATTGGTCTCACACTTCTTCCATCTTTTTCCACCTTTCTACCTATCAAATGTTGTGAAACTCATGATGATGGACCCTTTCCAAGAGTCTACATTCCTTTATCATGCTGATCACTCTGTGGTAGATTTCACCCTGCAGATTCATGATTTTATTTTTGAGTCATTGTGTTGTTTCCTTGATAATCGTCGTCATGGTTTTGTGATATTTTCCCTTTTCTGAAGTCTTAATAATCATGTTAGTCTGTTGAATTTTCATCTGATTCTTCTACATTTGATTACATATTTCCTGTTTCCTTGTCTATTTGGCTTACTCTCAGTTCCCTTATACTTCATCCTTCTTTGGTTTTACAATCTTTAAAGGTAGCTATTTGTACAAATTTACAATATATCTTTCTTGTTTTCTTTTCCCCAAAATTTTTATAACATTTTATTCTTGCTTGATGGAAGCAAATAGTATTTGACCGAACTTTAGGGTTTCACAAAGTTATGAAGCTTGCCTCTGGCCTTGAACTTGAAATCTTTCTACATCAGCCTCCCAAGTCACTGAGATCACAGGCATGTGCCACCACACCTGGCTTGATTTTTTATTATGTATTTATTTCTATGTTAGAATGACAGTTGATACCACACAAATAACATTTAACTTTCTAATATTATCAGACTTACTTTCCCATAATAGTTCAATAAATGTGTTTTTACTTCATTGACCTTTCTCTAAATGATGTTTCATAGAACCAGGCTTCTTTCATATTTTTAATTTCCACTTGCACCTATGTGGCAGAAGAAGAAGATAAGATGAAGAGGGCACAAATTTCTGCTCATATTTTATTACTCATACATTGTTGCATAGTGACACCTACATAGAAAAGACTGGAAAATTATTCTAAAGTTTAGGTCATTTCTGTTAGCATTACCCCTTTTCTGTCTGTGGACACTGATGAGGCAGAGTCTTTGAAGAGGGTTTTTCTACTATCCTCTACTGTAAGACAGAATTTCTTAAACCGTGTGAACAGGTGCAGAAGTTCTTCACAGGAAGTTTGAGTTTTAAACTAACCAAGAAGTTTCTGAGAAACAATTCTGGGCAATGGAGAACACTACTGGATTATGTGGCAATGAGAGGTCCAAGCACCAAGCATTTCATGGGCCTAGCATTTGTCATTTATGTCACCATGGTAGAGGGGGATGCAGCCATGAATGTAAGGCCACACAAGAAGGGTGAACGAGTTGGACAAAAGATGACTTTCTCAAGGGAAGATTCTCAGACACCAGGTGCCCATTTCTCTGTGTGAAAGATCTTTGTTCTTGGCATTTAAAAAGTATTGAGCAACAACATATAAGAGATTATTTTACACAATGCATGGAAATTGAAGTGATTGAAATCATGACTGACCAAGGCAATGATAAGAAAACGGGCTTTGGTTTCCTAACCTTGTGTAACTTCAACTTTGTGGATATGGCTGTCACTTAGAAATATCCTATGAATATCTGCAATTGGGAAATGAGAGAATACCTGGGCAAGCAAAAAATGACTAGGATTTTCTCTAGCCAAAGGGTTCAAATGGTTACTGGAAACTCTGGGAGTGATCATAGAGCTGGGTTTAGTGGAACTGACAACTTGATCATGAAGGAAATACTAGTTGTCTTGGTAGCTTTGGTGGCAGACCTAGTGGTGGTGAATATGGTGGCAATGGCTAAACTGATCTGGGAACAATAGAAACAATTTTGGAGGTAGTGGAAGCTACAAAGATCAGGGCAATTGCAACCATCAGTCTTTAAATTTTGGAGCCATGAAGGGAGGGAACTTTGGAGGTGGAAGCTATGGCCCCATGGTGGTAGAGGCCAACATTTTGCCAAACTGGAAAACCAAAGTAACTAAGGCAGTTCCAGCAGGAGCAGTAGCTATGGCAGGGGAAAATGTTCTAAAACTACCAGGAATAAAATCTTTACAAGGCAGGAGAGGCAGAGAAATGACACGGAGGATACAGATGACAACAGATTTGTGAACTCAGCCATGTACAATGGTGGCAGAACAAAGCTGCTATGAAAAGCTCAGTGTTTAGACAATACTCACTTGTATGGGCAGAAAACCTGGAGGAATATTTATGTGACTAATTGTGTAGCAAATTATTTTAATTTCTGTTTTATGAAAAGTGTAAAGCATTCCAATAAAGAATTTTAATGTAGTTTTTATTTGTTTGTTTGCTTTATACTCATGCTGTTGATGGTTAAATTTAACAGTCTGATCAAGACACCTAATAAATGTCTTTACAAAAATAAAAATTTACCAGATGCTGTGACCCAGGCCTGAAATCCCTGCCACTCTGGCATCTGAGGCAGGAGCTCAAGACTAGAGGCAGCCTCTGCAACTTACGGAGAAGTCAAGATAAAAAAGAATAATACCAATCACTTATAGTATATTTAACCAATATACTAGTATTTTTGGAATTGCCAAAGAAAGTTTTGTACAAGCCCCAGGTGAGATATGTGGAAAAAGATCTTTTATAACTGATTGTGAAGAAAAGTTTTTAAATATTTTAAATATTTAAAGTTTTTAAATATTTTAAATATTTTGAAGTTTTTAAATATTGTTGTTGTGCTTAGGTGACTTCAAGTTGGTGTCCGACTCATCGAGACCCTAAATGCAACAGGTGAAACAGTATTGTTGGTGCTTCTCTGCTATTCATAGAGTTTTCAATGGCTGATTGTTGCAGGCTTGCTTCAGGAGTGGATTGCCATGTCCTGCTCCCATTTTTGTAATGCTAGGGATGGTACCTGGGTCCTCAGAGAGTGCAGAGAGGCACTCTACGAACTGAACAAAACCTCAGCCCTAATATAAGTTAAAGATTATCTATGTATAGTTTTGTAGAAATTATATACAATATATATTAAGGAGAGAGAGGGAGAGAATGAGAGAGGGAGATAAGAGCTACAAAAAAATTGTTAACTTCCAGATATAAAATTTGAAATCTAAAATCATAATGGTTAAATACAAAATATTTGTAACTGGCTTATCAGCTATTAGTATAATTTGGAAATTTTGTTATAAAATTCTATCCCATCAATTAATTGATGGAAATTTCATTCTCTCTGTGTGGGTTTATAGCTTATGGGAGTAAAATCATTACAAGTTGTTGCAGGGGTTTCATTGGTGAGGCAATTTAACCAGATCCTATCTTAATAGCCTTACAGATTACCTACATAAAATAGAGTTCATTGCTGAGTACCTATAGGCAAATAATTTGTCCAGTAAAGTTTCCACCTAAATTTCTCATCTCTGGGCTCCATGACTCAGCCCAACTCCACTAATTTAGTAGCTGTTACTATGAGAAAATGCAAAACTAACTTTCCAGTAAGAAAGCAGCATTTTCATTCAGATTTTAGCACTAAGGGCCATGATTAATTTTGAGTGATTTTTCATATTTAAAATTTTTTCCAGCTTACTTTTAAAAAATAAAATATAAGGCACATTGCCAAATAATTATTTATAAATGAAAGAAGAGATAGTGGCAAAATCTCCAAGGATGTATGTGCAAGAAGACAGCCCTGCATGGTGATCATGAAAAAGAAAATCTCTCATTTATCGTTAGAGATGAACTATATGGAAAGTAAAATGAGGTAGTAAGAGAACTTTCAGAAATATATTAGGTGAGTAGTTACTAAATAAATTGGAATTTGTAGTGTAATGAGTTTAAAATATTTGGGTTAATGTTAAATAACATGCTATGGAAATCCAACCATATGATCTTAGCACCATTACAATAAAAATATAGATTGTAGTGATGGTATGATTGATAAGATGCATTTTAAACTAAAAAATACCTAATATACATTTTGTGTGTGCCTATATTGTACTACAGTATTAACTCGGCATTTAGGTATCTTTTATAAAATATACATAGTGAAGAAAGACCAAAATAAGACATACTTATATGGCATAAAATATTCTTCCCCATTAATGCCACTTTATCTTCTAAAATCATGAAAGAAAAACTAAATGGTCTGTTTTTTCCCCTAAGTCTATTTTCCACATTCTGTTTTAGTTTGTTGTGTGCTATATTTAGTTGAATGCATGTTGTATACCGTACCAGATTGAGGTCTTATTAGCATTTTTCACCTTTGAATCCCCAGTGTCTCTCTAAGAGCAAGCATATAAATACCTCTCAATCTAAATCAGTTGAGTTGAGTGGAACAAAAATATAGAATAAAAAGGTTTCTGTTCAAAAAAAAATTCCAAGGTTAAGATACATACTTTTGGAAAGGAAACATATAAGGAATTGGTCTAGGCTCAATGAAAATTGAATTGTACCTGAAACCAATTTATTTGTTAAGTGTCTTCAAATATGTGAAAATAGTAGCTTATAGAAGGTCAGGACATGCTCTTCACATGCAAAACAAAATGCTGTACATTGGGAAGGTTAACAATTGTGCAGTTAATGGCTTTAAGCTGAAGCCTTACTCTGACAATGTAAACTCTTCTTGGGATTCATTAAAAATGGATTAAAAATGTTAATATCTATTTTATGTTTTCTTTTTCCCATATATATGTTACAAATTTAAAGACTTAAAGTAAATTAAGTAGTATCATCATTGACATTGATTATACGGATTCTAACAAGTAAGTATTGCTTTGATAAACTGATAGGACAGTACCTGCATACAGATTAATGTCTTCATTAAAATCCTGTTGATGCTGGTTTTGTTTTGTGACTATTCACAATTTTGTTGGCATGGCTTGATATAGCAACAAGTCTTACAGTATTACTGCTTTAACAGCGTTCACTCATATAGATCATAAAGCCTCATGAACTAACAAAATAGCAAGTAAATAAAATCCCATATTCTCAGTTGCTTGTAGTCTTCAGTAATCTTGAATATTATATTCACCATGTTAAGACGACTGCATTTAATGAGAATTCTGTGTGTATGAACAAATGTCTCTTCTAGAATAATATAAAGACCATTTTCTGAAGTGATGATATCTAAAAACTTGCTTAAAAACAAATATTTAATTTAGAAGTTTGAAGTGAAATATGGATTTTGGTGCATTTTTTAAAAAAAAATGAAGCAATTTATGCATTCCTACCCTCAGGGAGAAGGAATAGAGGAAGAACCTTCAGTGCTCTGCTCAGTTTCAAGAATCTATTAATTTCTTGCCTATGTTTCTCGTAGGGCTTCTCAAAATATGATCTGTATGTCACAGTTATTTCTCAGCAGTCTCAAAATCAAACTTCAGGTAATTTGGCATTTCCAAACTGAAGTATATGAATACTTGTTTTCAAATAAATGTCATTCTATTCTTAATTGCCATACTCAGATATAAGAACACACCCTAAAAAGGTGGCTAACTCAGATAATCTCAGGCAACATTGGGAAAAGGAACAAAATGTTGTTTCTCACATTGGTTAGACAAGTTGGAAATTTTAACTGTAGTACTCTAGGACTCTCATTTATTTTTGATAATCATTATTTTTTAATGAGAGGATATGACATAAAAGGACTTTATAACTCAATAATTTCATGCAATATTCAGTAATAAGGTACTATTAATGTCATAAAACATAATTACATATCACCTACATGTTTTTATTTATATATTTCAAAGTAAAATATGTCTAATAAAAGGATAAGAAAAATTATATGATAATAATATATATATTAACAAATAGTAATGAACCAAAGCATCATAAATATCAAAAAATTCATGTAAAGTATTTCTAAATTTGTGTGCACAAGATAACTCAAATGAAAATTAAACAAAATAGTGATGAACTTGGTGTATTGGTACATGGCAGAAATATCAGCATTTGGGAGGCTGAGGGAGGAGTATCCTGAGGCCAGTTTGGGCTGTATAGAGCGTTACTGGCTAGCCTGGGCAACAGAATGAGACCATGTCCAAAAACAAGTAAATAATATTTGAAAATTAAATCATGAGGGAGAAGAATGCTAATATGTATTGCCTGAATTGTCCTTTTACTATTTAACAATCTTTCATAAAAAGCCCAGCAACCTCTATGATGAAAAAATTTATTTTCTTGGGCAATCACAAAGTAACATTTTCCAGTAAAAACTTATAGTAAAAGAAAAAACATTTTAAACTAATTTTTGAGTGAAAAAGGGAGTGATTATAAATTCAACAATTCAACAGAAATACATAAAAATCTTATTTATGTACTTAAAATATTATTTTCAAAATATATAAAGAGATATAAGCAAAGGTATAAGCAATTGAATTTTTTTGATGGTACGTGATACTTGAACCTACAGCCAAACACACATTTTGCAAGTGCTCTACCACTGGCCTGCACCCCCAACATATTTTTTATTTTTTATTTTTGTGTTGAAGCAGTGTCTCACTAAATTATACAGGCTGCTTCTGGCCTAAAACTTGCAATCTTCCTGCCTCAGTTACCAGATTCACTGGGATTTGAGACATGCACCCACCACATCCTGTGAAAAGTACATCTTAAAAAGAGATTGCAACCTGATTTCCAAATTTATAACACATGTAGTACAAAGAGTAAATAATATATTTTCTTCTCAAACACACATATATCATGATGAAATTAAACATAAAGTAAATAGAATCAGTCAAATTTCTTATTGAAACTATCATTATCATATAAAACTTTCCCAATCAAAAGTAAATTTCATTTACCACCTCCCATAAGTTTCTCTTCTTCAGGAAATATGAATTCTAATACAGTTTTTCTTCACATGACAGGATATTTAATAAAGAAATTAAAAGAGGAAAAATTCATATTTTATTTTTCTCCACATACTTATCATTTCTGATCTCATTTCTCTGTATAAACCCAGATTTCCTTTGGGTGTCGTTTCTTTTCAACTACAACATTCTTATGTAACAGGTCTCTTAATAATTAATTTGTGCATATTTAGTTGTAGTAAAAATGTCTTTATTTTGTTCTGATTTTTGATAAATACATTCACTGCATATAACAATATTGATTAGGAGTTTTCCCCCTAGAACTCTGAAAAGATTCTGTTGTTCTCTGGACTTCCCATACTTTGTTACATGTAAGCCAATATTTATAACTTTCTGTTTTTTAGTCTATGGAAGATTTTAAGGTTCTCTTTATATTTGTGTATCAGAAGTATGATTATAATACACATAGATAGCTTGCTATTATTTTCTTTTACTATATCCAGATCAGTGTGTCTTGAGTCTGGTGGATTTTTAAAGTTGATATTTTTTAAATGAAATTTAGGACAATTTTGCTTCAAATAGTTTTCTTCACCTATCTCTTCTACCCTGTCTTTTTTGATACTCCAATTACAAAATTGTAAATGCTGATATTGTCTACAGATTACCAAGAATCCATTCATTTTTTTCTTTTATTCTTCCAACTGAGTAATGTCTATTGATCAACCTTCAGTTTCTCTGCTTTTCCTACCATTTTCAATATTCTGTAAAATTTATTTATAAATGTTTCTATTTCAAAACATGTCCTTTATATTTCTGAATTTTCATTTGCTTTTTAATTATTGTATTTGCTTTTATTATTAGTCCTTCATGCTGTTCTGTTTAATTATTCTTAACTTTGTCTTTATTATTTTTTCAGTACAGGGGAGTTGATCTCAGGGCTTTGCAAAAGCTAAACAATTGATCAACCACTGAGGTGCACTCCCAGTCCCTTGTTTGCTTGTTTGTTTATTTATTTATTTATTTATTTCGAGGCAGAGTTTCTCTTAGCTGCACAGGCTGCTTCACTCCTCCTACCCCTGCCTCAACCTCAGGAGTAGCTGAGATTACAGATGTGCACCATGGCAATCGTCTTCTTTAATTTATTGTTTTTAGTTTTTACAAGCAGATATACACGATTACCAGAATTTGGGGGCACTGATGGATCTGTTACTATTTACATAGTTTTCTTTTAAAAATAGGCAAAATTACTGGAGTCCGTGATGCCCTCCTATAATCCCAGGAATTTGGGAAACTGAAGCCGGACGGCATGAGTTGGAGACCAGAGGAAGCCTGTATAATTTAGAGAAATCCTGTATCAAAATAAAAAATTTAAAAAGGGAGTGGGTGTGCAACCCAGCAATAGAACACTTGCAAAGTATGTGTGAGGGCCTGAGTTCAACTCCCAGTACAGGAAAAATAAAAAAGCCAAATATTTTCTCTTTGACTTTTGACCTTTCTAAATTCCAAAACGCATATTTTTAACAAGAACTGGAATTACAACAAATTATATATATATATATATATATATATATATATATATATATATATATATATATATGTTAGATGCTTTAAAATAACTTCATTATGATCTAATTTACAAATAATACAACTCATTTAAATGTACTTTTGCAGGACTGGAAACTGCTTGGGATGGGTGAGTGGTGTGTGAATGTGAAGGTTTTACTATATTCTACAATAGACACTATAAACACAGACTACATAAATTCACAAAAACATTCATTTTATAATTAAGTTTAGATTACTATAACTTTTTTATTCATGTTTTATTATTTATTTATTTACTGTGGTACTTGAGGGTGAAACCCAACAGGACATCAAACATACTTCACAAGAGCTCTACCACTGGACCGCATCCACAGTCCATTTTTATTTTTTATTTTGAGACAGGATCTCATTAAGTTATGCAAATTGCCTCTGGCCTCAAAATTATGATCCTCCTGTGTCCACTTTCTGAATATCTGGGATTACAAGCTTGCACCAAGGCATCTTGCACACTTTATGAATTAATTTTTTATTATTTTCAAATTTATGTACTTTGTTGCTATTCTTAGGTGCCATCAAGATGGGTCCCACTCATAGTGACCCTACACTCAACAGAAGGAAACACTACTGAACAGTACGCCATGCACAAAATCTTTTTATGTTTGAGTGCACTCAACCACTGTGTTTCTTCTCATTTTGAGTTGTGCCACATCAGGAATTGAGGGGGGACCCCATGGGCTTTACTCTATTCCCATTACTAAGGTCAACTGTACTTTGAAGAGGCAACTCTTCCCTACCCAGGTTAGATTCATAGCAACTCTATGTACAACAAAATAAAACACTCTTTAACACTGTTCCATGCCTGGTACTGTGTCAGTGCTCCTTTGCTATTCATAAGATTTTCAATGGCTGATTGTTTAGGGAGTGGGCTGCCAGGTGCTTCTCCCATTTTTGCTGTGTTGTGTATCACACCTAGGGCTTCAAAGCATGTAGAGCAAGCACTCCCCCAACTGAGCTTAACCACACTGGAGCTTCTAAGGCATGTATATCGTGCTTTTATTGGTTGAAGAAGTACACAGATGCCTATGATATTCAGTTGATTAATCATATTGAGTTTAACTATGTTACAGCATATCTGTTATTCATTTTCTTACTAATATGTATATATATACATATGAATATATACAGAAGAATATTCACATATATATATATGAGGAAGCATATTAGTAAGAAGAAACTACATATATATATATATATATATATATATATATATATATATACACACATACACACACACATATATATATACACACACACATTTATATTACATTTATATATATATAATATATATACATTTATATTTGCAGGCTGGGATTTAACTCAGTTGATAGAGTGCTGAGCTGCAGTCTCTGAGGTCCCGAGTTCAATTCCGAGCACTGCAAAAATGGAAGAAGGACCTGGCAATCCACTCCCAAGGCAATCCCGAAACAGTCAGCCATTGAAAACCCTATGAGGGTCGCTATGAGTCGGATACTGACTTGATGGCACCTAATAACAACAATATTATATTTATATATATACATTTCTGATAGAAGAATGTTGAAGTTTCCAAGTATACTAGTAGATTTATCTGTTTTTCCTATCAATTTTTGCCTCACCCATTTTGATTTACTCTTATTAGTTGCATGGAACTAAAAAGTATATTTGCCGGAGAATTGACACTTCATCATTATGTAATACCACTTATTATCCTTGATAAATTCCCTTGCTGTGAATTGTGCTCTGTATGAAATTAATATAGCTTTCCTTGTTTTCTTTTGATTAGTGTTAGTATGATTTATCTTTCTCTATCCATTTATTTTTGACATAAATGTGTCTTTATTTTTCTCCTGCTTGCAGCCTTACCACTGTAGCATTGGATCCTGTTAGATCTCAGAAGCTAAGCAGGGTCAGACCTGGTTAGTACTTGGATGGGAGATTGACTGGGAATACCAGGTGCCCTAGGCTTGGGAGAAGGGCCAGGCAACCCAGTCCCAAAACACAATCTGCCATTGAAAACCCTATGGAGCAGAGAAATGCTGAAAATACTGTTTCCTTTGTTGTACATAGGGTCACTATTAGTTGGACAACAACTAGATGGTACCTAACAACAACAACATATTTCCCCCACATGTCTGTCAGCTTGTTGTGCTGCAGAGGTTTGTGTGTTGCTGTGATGCTAAGAGCTATGACACTGGTATTTCAGATGCCAGCAGGGCAACTCATGGTGGACAGGTTTTAGCTGAGCTTCCAGACTAAGAAAGATTAGGGAAAAGGACCCAGAAGTCCAATCTTGAATCAATTAGCTATTGAAAACTCTATGAATAGCAGAGAAACACTGTCAAATATAGTGACAGAAAGTGAGCCCCCAAGGTTTGAACACATTCAAGAAACAACTGGGAAATAGTTGCCTTATTGAGAAGAATGGAGTAAAGCCCCTGGGAATGGAGTAAAACTCCTTTTGTTGATGTGTCACAACTCAAAATGAAAAGAAACAATGGCTAAAACAATGGCTCAAATGTAAAAAGATCATGTGCATGACACAGTATTGGGTAGTGTTTTGTCCTGCTGTACTTCAGGTTGCTATGAGTCAGATCTCACTTGCACCTAACCACAGAAAAAGCCATTTACTTTTGATATATATGGGTCTTTATATTTAAATTGAATTCCTTGAAGGCACCATAGAGTTGAGTCTTATTCTGTGATCCACTCTGAAAATCTGTTCGTTCATTTTAATTAGTACATTCAAATTATGGATGTTCAAAGAAATTTCTGATATATTTGGATTAATATCTACCATATTTATTACTATTTTGTAATTATTGGCACTTCTTTTTTTTCCCTTTTGTTTTCTGTGATTTTTCTGCCTTTTGTGGTTTTAATTAAACATTGTATATGACTATTTTCTATTCTTTCTTAATACATAACTAGTTTCTTTGTTAACCTTTTGGTAGAACTGGCTCTATATTTTGCAGCATACATTTACAATTTACGCAAATCCACTTTCAAATAACACTACACCATTTCATGTTTATACTAATCAAGTGATTAAATGCCGCTTCCACGTCTTTTGTGTTACTATGTCATTCATTAGTGCATATAGTTATATTACACACCCGCATATGCATACACATGCATAATTTAATACACTGTTACTATTTTCAATGAGTATTTGTTACATCAATTGAGAATAAGAAAAATAGAAGTTTGGTTTTTCCTTCAGTTTCCTTCTTTGATGTCTTTATTTCTTTATGTAGATCTTAGTTTCTGCGTTATATAATTCTCTTTCTCTTTAAAGTAATTTTTAAAACATTTCCTTCCAGCTAGAGCTACTGGTCCCAAATTTTTCCACTTTTTGTTTATATGAGAAAGTCTTTATTTCTCTGTGTTACTTTTGAGGGATAATTCTATATGGTGTATCTAATTTAATAGGGTGTTTCTCTCAACTCTTCATGTATTTAATTTCACTCAATTCTTGCCTTAATGATTTCTGAATAGAAGTCAGATGAAATTCTTATTTTTGTTCCTTTATTGATAAAGTGTTTATATTTTATCTTTGATTTTCTATACTTCAACGACATCCCTAAAGGTAGATTTTTGCTGGCATTTTTATGTTAAGTGCTTTATGAGCTTCTTCAATGTGTGACTGGGTACGTTACGTTTATTTGGAGGACGTCATCAGTCATTATTGCTCACATTCCTCTTTTTTCTCCTTCTGATAATCCTTCTGTGTGTATGTTGTGGTTGTTGTTGTTGTTGTTGTTCTTGTTGTTGCTGCTTGGTGCTGTCAAGTCCGACTCATAGGGACCCAATGTATAGCAGATCAAAACACTTCTCGATTCTGTGCCAGGCACATGATCTTATTTATGTTTAAGCCCACTGTTGCAGACACTGTGTCAATCTATCTGGTGGAGGATTTTCCTTTTCTTTTTTTCTTTTTTTTTTTTTTTTTGACCTGCCACTCTCCCAAACATGATGTCTTTCTCCAGGCATTGATCTCTCCCAACTACATGTCCAAAATATGTAAGACAGAGTCTGGCCATTCTTGTTTCCAAGGAGCACACTGGTGGCACTTCTAGGACAGATCTGTTGGTTCTTTTGGCAATCCATGGTATATTCAATAGATACCTCCAGCACCATACTTCAAAA
>VMDO01019590.1:5642-39436 GCA_007922755.1 Pedetes capensis
AAAAAAAAAAAAAAAAAAAAAAAAAAAAAAAAAAAAAAAAAAAAAAAGTCTTGTAGAATTTGGCTGTGAAACCATCACATTCTAGGCTTTTCTTTGTTGGAAGATTCTAATACTACTTCAACTTCACTGCTTATTACAGGTTTTTTTTTGTGTTCTTTATGTCCTCTAGGTTTAATTTTGGCAGGTCTTATGTGTCCAGGGGGGCTGGGATTTAGCTCAGTTGGTGGAGTGCTGCTCTGCAATCTCTGAGGTCCTGAATTTGATTCCCAGCACCACAAAAATGGGAGAAGGATGTGGCATCCACTGCCGAGGCAATCCCGAAACAATTAGCCATTTGCAACCCTATAAGAGTCGCTGTGAGTCAGACACAGCACCTAACAAAAACAACAATGTGTCCAGGAATTTATTCATCTTTCCAGTTTTGTGAAATATAAGTTTTCAAAGTATTCTCAAATGATTCTATAGATTTCATTGTTATCTGTTGTATGTTACCTTTTTTGTCTCTAATTTCAATAATTTGAGTCTTCTCTTTCTTTGGGTTAGTATGGCTAAGGGTTTGTCCATCCTGTTTATCTTTTCAAAGAACCAGCTGTTTGTTTCATCAATTCTTTGTATTGTTGTTTTAGTCTCCATCTCATTAATTTTTGCTCTGATCTTTATTATTTCTTTCTAAAAACTGAATTTGGGATATTTTTGTTCTTATTTTTCTAAGACCTTGAGGTACATCATTAAGTTACTTATTTGAGTCCTCTCTGATTTTTTAACTTAGGCATTCAGAGATATAAACTTCTGTCTTATAACCCCCTTTGTTGTATTCAAAAGTTCTGGTTGGTTTTGCTTTCATTTTCATTTAATTCTAAGAATTTTCTCATTTCCTCCCTTATTTCTTAAAGCACTCATTATCATTTAAGAGTGTATTGTTCAATCTCCATGTATTTTTATAGTTTCTGTAATTTGTCTCACTTTTCAATTCAAGCTTCATTCCAATATGGTCCAATAAGATAAATGAAAGTATTTTGAATTGTCTGTATTTGTTAAGGGCTGGGATTTAGCTCAATTGGTAGAGCGCTGGGCTGCAGTCTCTGAGGTTGTGGGTTTGATTCCCAGCACCACAAAAATGGGAGAAGGACGTGGCAACCCACTCCCAAGGTGAACCCTAAACAATCTGCCATTGAAAACCCTATGAGGGTCGCTATGAGTCGGACTGACTCAACAGCACCTAACAACAACTAACATATTTGTTAAGGCTTGATTTATGGCCTAAAATGTTGATTTTAGTTTGTTTATTTTACTTTAGTTTCTTTATTTTTTGTCTGGATATTCCATTTATTGATGAGAATGGTGCATAGAAGTCACTCACTGCTATTGTATATGGACCTATCTTTCCCTTGAAGTTAGGTGCACCAATATTTGGTGCATAAATATTTAGAATTGTTTTATCTTCTTGATTGATTCTTCCCTATATTAATATGTAGTGACCTTCTTTATCTCTTTGGAATAATTTTATCTTAAAGTCTACTTTGTCTGATATAAAGATGGCTACTCCTCCTTTTTTGTGGCTTCTAGTTGTTTGGTATGTCAATTTCCATTCTTTCACTTTCAGTCTGTGAGTGTCCTTGCCAGTAAGATGTGTTTCTTGCAGACAACAGGTTGTTGGATCTTGTTTTTTAATCTAATCTACTAATTTATGTTTTAAATAGGAGAGTTAAGACCATTTATTTTTAGGGTTATTATTGAGAAGGCTTTTTTGATTCTTGCAATTGTGTTGGATGTTTTCCAGATTGATTCACCTACTATTCATTCTTTCTCTCTTATTCATATTTGGGGTTTACTGGATTTTTGAGTTAGACATGACTGATTCTTTCCTAGTTCCCTTTATTTCATCTGTTCTTCTCATACAGTTTATTCTTTTCTGTACTCCCATGATGGAGACCTTCTTCCTCCTATGTGTATAGGACTCACATAGTTTCTCCTGCAATGCTGGCTTGGTGGTCATGCACTGCTTTAGTGTGTGTTTGTCTTGTGAAATATTTATTTCTCCATAAATTTTAAATGATGCTACTAGATGCAATAATTTTGTTTGGTGGTTAATTACTTACAGGGACTGATATATCATTCCATGCTTTCCTGGATTTTAGAGTTTGTGCTGAGAGGACTAATGTGTTCTGGTAGGTTTGCCTTTAAAATTGAGTGGGTATTTTGCAGCATTTAATATTGTTTTTTGTCCTGTAGAATTGGGGTATTTTAAGTATAGTGTGTTGCAGGCTGGTTCTTTTCTTCTCATGCCTGTTTGGTGTTATAAACTCCTCTTGAGGTTGGATGTGTATTTCCTCCATTTGGGGAAATTTTCAGCTATAAGTTCATTAAATAGGTTTTCTGTGTCTTTCATTTTATCTCAATTCCTTTCTATTCCCTGGATTCTTAGGTTTGGTCTCTTGATCATGTCCCCAGTTCATGGAAGTTGTGGTCATGTTCTTTTATTTTCTTCATTGTTGATATTTGAATGTAGTATTTCCTCAACCTTGTCTTCCATCCCTGATATTCTATCTTCTGCTTGATCTAGTCTACTGGTGATGCCTTCCACTGTGGTTTCATTTGATTTATTGAGTTCTTCAACAACATTTCTGTTTGTTTTTTGTTGGTTTTGTTTTTTCAAAATCTCAATTTGCTTATGGAATTTCTTATACATTTTTCTAACTTTGTCCTCTACATTGTTGGCTTTCTGACCAAGAGCCTCTGTTGATTTCCTTACTTCATTCATCTGCTTGTTTGTGTCCTCTTTAAAGTCATTGATCACTTTTATAAGTAGACTTTGAATTCTTTGTCTGAAATTTCAACCATATCAATACCTTTGGATTCAGTAAGAATTATGGTCTTTTGAACGGGACCTATTGTCTTGCTTTTTCATGTTTCTGATTTATGATTTGTGCATCTGTTGGGATTGTTATTTCTTCATGCTTCATTTGTGGATATTCTTAGTGATCAGCTTTTTCTTGAAGTCTCTGCCCAAAGTGCCACTCCAAGAGAAGAAGACAAATCACTGTAACAGTTTTAATATCTAACCATACCAGATATAGAAATATACTTAAAATCAGTTAAGGCCAACTGCTATACCACTAGCACCCATAGAACAGAGAATGGCAATAAATATTATAGAGTAAGCTATGAAGTTACAAAATATTTAGCATGAAGGTAAAAATAGTAATTGCCAGAAATAAAAAGGGAGGATAGAAAAAGGGTAGAAAAAAGTAAGCTGCAAGGGTTAAGAAAGGAAAAAAAAGATCTAGAAAGTAAATGGATGTTTGGAAGAGGGAAGGAAAAGAGCAAAAGATAAAAAGCAAAACCTGATCACATGATAAAGGAAAAATGTATTAACAAAATTAGATAAACATAAGAAAAGCAATAAGATGTAAAAAGCATAAGAGATTTCAAGATTGCTTTTTTAAAAAAATCATAAAAATGAAAGCTGACTATAGTGGCACACATCTATAATCCCAGTGACTCAGGAGTAAGAAGCAGGAGGATGATGAGTTTGAGGCCAGAGGCAGCCTGTGTAACTTAGCAAGACCCTGTCTCTAGATAAAAATATTAACAGAGGGGCTCGAGGTGCACCTCAGTGGTAAAACACTTGCAAAATATGTGCAAGGCCCTGGGTTCATCTCCCTAATACTGCAAAGTCATAAAAATGATAATAAAGATATAATAAATAGAAAAAGGCACACAGGGAGCAAATGATAAAACAAAAAGAAAACTAAAAAGAAAAAATGTAAAAAATTACATTAGAAAAGATAGCTGAATAAAAGCAACCCCAGAATGACTGGCAAAAACAAGAGCAACAGGATTGAGATTTGTAGACTCTTTCTGAGGAGTCCAGGAAAGCCACAGAAACCACAGGAGAGTGGGTTCTTCACCCACAGCAGCCAAAAAAGCAAAGGAATCATCCAGCATGAACAGGCAAGCGGAATTGGCTACAACTACATAACATATCAGAGGAAGAATCCCCCAGCCCAGGAGAAATGCTGATGGTATGGAGCTGAATGGGCACTGGAGCCAAAGGTGAATGGAGATTCCTTAGTGGACTGCATCCACTGATCTGAGAGCATACAGAGGTGTTGGGACACTGCACGTGTGCCAGAGGAGCTGCACCATATAGAGTGAGGTCCAGTCTCCTGGAAGACCACAGCAGCCGTTTCTGAATGCCTGTGTTGACTGCATAATCATGAGTGCACTGCGCTGATCTGTAAAGTGCTCCAGGACTCCCTAAGAGTGTCTGGACCTGCATCCAGGTCCATGATGGGGAAAACAGTCCAGAAAGCAGATGCAGTGTCTGTGACCTCTGACAGAGTGGCAGATTGTGCAGCTGCTGAGCATAAACAGTACCAGCTGCTGGGATGCAAGTAAGGTGAGATCTTTGTACCACCAAGAAAGGCACAGGCAGCAAAACTGATTAGACATGCTTGCTCCTTGTGAATTATACTTTCTTGGCACCCACAGTGAAGGTATGGGCAGAAAAACTGAATAGATGCCCTCATTTTCTTTGAACTGGACCTCCCAGATATCTGCAGCTGTGAGGGTAGCCCCAGGAAAGGAAACAGGAAGCATAGATGCCTGACAAAGAAGAGGCCCCACCAGCACTTTGTAAGACTGATTTTAGCAATGGTGTTCTCAGCCATTACAAATTCCACCAGAAGCCAGCTGGTGGCTAGGCAGGACTTCCTGGGAAGGTCCTGGTTGAAAGACTCTCGAGTTCCTAGAAGAGACTCCTGCAAATAATACTGTATGCTGGATTTTTTTCTTTTACTTTTTTCTCTTTTCAATTTGTCCCTTTTTCTGTGTTTGTTTTTCTTTCTCTTTTCTGCTTATCCTTTTTGCATGTTTTCTTTTCCTTATTTTTTTCTTTTGGTTTGTTTGCTTTGTTTTTATTTTGTTTTGGTTTAATCTGTTTCATTTTTTGGATTTTCTGCTCATTTTGTTGTTGTTATTTTCCTTCTTTTTATCTCTCTGCAAATTTTATCCCCTTCACCTATTCTGACTTACTAAACTCCCAACATTTTTTCCCTTTTCATTCTTCCTTAGTTATATCATAGCAATACTTTCAATACTTTCCAAATCTATTGTGATAAAAAGGAGAAAGGAAAAGAGAGAAAAAGAACCTGTATGCTTATATTGATGTTACTTTCTATAATTTGTTTATAATCTTATGTATGTTTCTTATACAGTATACAAGCAGATTTATTTTTGCCTTTTCTCTTCTTTCCCCCTATCTGACACTCTCTTAAATTCTCCCTCATTTACTTATTCCTATATAATCCAGCTCTCTCCTCTTCTTCTGCCCTCATTCCCCTCTGACTTCTACCCTCTACTATTGATATCTCTTTCTACAATCAATATATATTCCTTAAACTTACTCATTACTATCCCTAACAATTCCTTTCTATACACAATTCTTTTAAGTAATACCTGGCCCCAATTAGGTTAAATGTGAGTTTGGTCGAAGTTATGACTATAACACCAGATTGTGTGGTTCACACTGAGTGAAACAGGAGATCAAGATCTCAGAAGAAGGCTTTTTATCAAGAATACCATCAAATAAATAGGGAGAAGATAATCATACTAAGAAATATCCCAAATCCAACCTAGAACCATAAGAAATATGAAAATGCAAGATGAAGAGAATCCCCTTTAGCCTTTCAATAACTGAAATCAAAGATACTGAAATAATTGAAATGCCAGGAAATTTAAAAATGTACTTATAAAAATGATAAATGACCTCAAAGCAACCACAACTAAGCAGATGAATGCAATTTAGATACTTGACAAAAAAGTATAATTTAGAAGAAAATTTTAGCAAAGAAATTGAGATCTTGAAAAAAATTAAACTGAAAGAGTATAATTGAAATACACATTCAAATGAAAGTTACAATGGAGAGTAACACAAATAGACTGGATCAAGCTGAAAACAGAATATCAGAGATGGAAGGCAAAGTCAAAGAGCTTATTATCTCATATACTAAGAAGGAGAAAAAATGAAGAATATGACCATAACTTTCAAGAGGCATTCAGTAACTTTCATAACTTTCAGGCATTCATAACTTTCAGGAGGCATTCATAGATGAAATGACATAACCTAAGAATTCAGGGAGTACAAGGAGCTGAAATTAAGACTAGAGGCCTAGAAAACTTATCCAACGAAATAATAGTGGAAACATTTCCAAACCTTAAGAAAGAAATATATACCCAAATAACAGAGGCATCCAGAACTCCAACTAGATCAGACCAGAATAAATCCTCTCCACATCACATTTTAGTTGGAATGCTAAACGTACAAGGCAAAGAAACAATTTTAAATGCTGCAAGAGAAAAATGTCAGCTCACCTACAAAGGCAAACCCATAAAAAATAACCTCAGGCCTGTCAATATTTACCCTAAAAGCATGGAAGGAATGGAATGAAATATTTCAATTCCCAAAAGCAAATAACTACCAACCAAGAATACTATATCCAGCAAAATTATCCTTTAAAATAAATGGAGAAATAAAGACCTTCCATGGTAAGCACAGCTCAAGCAATTTATGACCACCAAACTAGCAATGCATAGGAAGCTGAAGGAAGTTCTACATACAAGGAAGAAAGACAAAGCTAAATGTAGGACTATAGGAATGAATAAAACTGATGAGAGGAATGTATGAACAAATTAAAGCTAATAAAGAAGCAAGGCTATACAACTTAATAAATCAACAAAACACTAATATGAACAGGGGACAAAGCAAAGAACAATTAAAACTCAAACCTAATAGAAAAACAACCGAAAGAATTATGTAAAACACCGAACTCCTCACAATAATTACCCTAAATATAAAAGATCTTCATTCATCATTTAAAAAACACTGATGGGCCAATTGGATTTATGGCATGGAAGAGACAAATCTCATTTTTAGATAAGGACATAGTCTGATAATTAGAGGTTGAAAGACAATATATTAAGCAGTTGGATAAAAAAAAAGGATAGCTATACTAATATCTGACAAACTTGACTTCATCCTAAATCAATCAGAAGGGACAAAGAAGGTCAATACATATTAATAAGGGGATCAATCAACCAAGAGGACATATGATGGTCAATATTTATGCACCAAATACCAGTGCACCTAACTTCATAAAAGGAACATTATTGGACATAAAGGAACGCATAGGTCCAGACACAATAATAATGCAAGACAGCAATACCTACTCTCTTCAACAGACAGGTCATCAAAGCAAAGGAAGGAAGGTGAGGGGAACAACATAGAAGGGTAAAAAGGTAGAAAATAAGTGCAAGATACAGGATACAACTCTATGAAAATCCCATAATGAATCTCACTATACTGTCTGCAACTTAAAAAAAACACACTATACTTCCTAAACATCTATAATTATCATGACATTTTAATCAAAAACTTTTTGTATAATGTTCAAGGAAATGAAACTATAAACAACCATGATTTAATAATTGTACATTGTATATATGAACGGAATTATCACTAAGTACCTCATAAATATGCACTTAAAATACTAATAAAAATAGATTATTGGAATTTAATTTGGTTAAAAATTATAGAAGGAATTGGGGATTAGAATTCAAGAATTGTACATTTTTACTTTACCCTTCATATTGTAATTTTACCTCTGGAAAATTATCCTGACAAAATTTTGCCTTGGCAAAAATACACAAGATTTATATCCAAGGATTTCTATGACATCATTATTTATGATCATATACATTAGAAATGAGCATATAAGTAGAAATTAGAAATCATATAATAGTTAATTAAGTTAAAATGAAATATAAAATAGCAATAAAATGATTTTAACAGGAATTTTGAATGACAAAATGTTCACAGTGTATTGCTACATGAAAAAGCAGGATTCAAAATAGTATGTACATATTCCAGTTTTATTTAAAATTTTATATGTATGTGAATGGGTATACTTGAGTGTCAGAATTTATAAGCAAATTTTTCTCTACTTTCTAAATTTCCCACAAAAATATGCATTATATTTATTTAAAAAATAACAACAAAATGAGGAAAAGAAAATTAACAATGAAAACAGGGAAGAAAAGGAAAAAGAAAGAAAAAAGCTGGGCACCATGTCACACCCCTGAAATCTCAGCATCTCAAGAGGCTGAGGCAGGAGGATCTTGAGCTCTATGTCACAGGCAGCCTGTACAATACAATGAGATCTCATCTCAAAGCAAAAGTAAGAGAAGAGCTGTGAGTACTACGCAGTGGTACAGCAGTTATCCTTTGCAAACCCTGGGTTCAATCTCTAGCACAGCAGAAAGAAAAAGAAAAATAAAGCACTGGTGAGTGGTTTCTTTCTGTGGCCTCTAATATTGAAATCTGTTAGGTGGAGGTGGTCCTCAGTTGAAGAAGAGGTTTTTTAGCTGACCTCAGCTCAGAGTTGCTAGTCCCTGAATTTCCCCTCAGGAGATGGAGTCATTTCCTCTCCCAGGGGGTTAGGGCATCAGTCCATCTTGCCTGAGCAAACCTGTTGTCCAAACCTCACAGTATGTTGGTGTCCCACCTTCCCCCTCACTGTAACTGCCTGCAGCAGCTGTAAGACAACCTGGGATTGTAGCAGGTTACCCCAAAGTCTTCCTCCCTGGTGATTTTTCTTTGTTTTCAGGCCCCTGGAGTAGCTCAGTCTCACACAACAGGTTTATTCCCAAGATGGCCCTCAGTCACATTCCTCCAAGATATGTTGTTGTTGTTAGGTGCAGTTGAGTTGGGTCCAATTCATAGCTACCCTTTCTACAACAGAATGAAACACTCCCCAACACTGTGCCATGCCTGGCACTATTGTAAGTGCTTCTCTGCTATTCATGGGGTTTTCAATGGCATGTTCTTTTGGGAGTGGACTACCAGGTCCTTCTCCCTAGCCTGCAGCACCTGATATTCCCAGGTGGTCTCCCATCCAAGTACTAACCAGGCCGACCCTGCTTAGCTTCTAAGATCAGGAGGGATTGGATGTCTGTGTGATATGGCTGCAGACTCCAAGATATAGATCATGGCAAAATGGATCTCCTCTACTGCTAACCATCCTTGCTCCCAGTCAGGAAGAACCACTGTCTCACCAAATCCTCTGAAGAGTCCAAGGGCTTCAAGGACTGTGAGCTTGTCCTGTGGAACTGCAGACTGCCTACCAGGGCTGTCTGACTAACCTTTTTGGGTGAGTGCTCCAGTTCCTCTCCCATAGGGAGAGCTGCGCCAGTAGCTGTACCACTGTGATGTCTCATACCATCAGATCTCAGGACCTAAACAGAGTTGGGCCTGGTTAGTACTTGGATGAGAGACTGCCTGGGAACATCAGGTGCTATAGTCTTGGAAGAAGGACCTGGCAACCCACTCCCAAAAAACAATCTGCCATTGAAAACCTTATGAATAGTAGAGAAGTACTAATAATAGTGTTTTGCCTGTTGTATATAGGGTTGCTATGAGTTGGATACCAACACAAGGACACCTAACAACAACGAGAGCCGTGCCTGGAAACGCATCTTGCTCACTTTGTCTTGATGCTTAAGCTCTGTTCTGCACTTTGAGACCATCCTATGATCTCCTTTGTGGTTTCTGTGCTTTTCCAATCTTTCTCTCTTTGGAATAGGGTCCACTCCTTCCTATTCTGACTCCTTTGTTTTACCGAGTCACACAAAGGCTGCCTCTAATCCTTTATCATACATTGGAAGTCACTCACTTGCATCTAAGTCCTTGCCTGAGAGTCTACTTCTGGTAAAACCCAGCCTAACATAATGCCACATTTCCTCACCTTCTCTTCAACCTTTGTTCTAGAAGGGGATCTGAATGATCACACAGCTCAGTCTAACATCCACTGAAGTTTTCTACATCATTAATAGAAAACTTTCAGGCTCTACATAAATAAGTCAAAAATACTGCTGAGAATCAACATGACAACCTATTTAAACTAGGAAAATGCTAATTGAGCTACTTTTCAATTGTTTGGGTAGAGTTACTGATTGTGTAACTCAAAACTGTTCATTGTAGCACAGTCCTCTAGAGCTAGTGCAAAGCTATTTCCTTTTCCACTTGCCAAACTTTTGTATATTTGAGGAAAGCTATCTAGTCTTCACAAAGTCTTCCTTATTTCATTTTCTCAATGTTTAATTCTGTTTAAATGTTTATATACCTGAATAGGAGAGTACTCTTAATCAGGAAATAACTTTTAAGAGTTATATGATATACTTTCCCTTCCTAAAGCAAGGCTAGATATAAGTCTTTAAAGACAGATGGTAAAACTATGTAAATCTGTGCTCAATATAATTTTTTTGCACATTTTTCCTGGCCACTGCCCAGAATTATATTATGCCCCTTTTATCCCCATCCATAACTCAATTTCCTAATTATAAAGTAGGAAAAAGGGCTAATTATAATTCATTTATGACATAGAAAATCACAGTAAAATATTAAAATTCATTTTTATGGAATTTTTCAATTTTAAGGTTTGGCAATGATGAAAAGCACTGAGATTCTGGGGAAAAATGTGATTGCTATCTAATTCTGTGATCTTCTAAGAGAAGAAAATGTGTCTTTTTTCCTTGGAAAAAACTGTCCAAATTTGAAGAATTTAAAATTAACAGGAAACTACTTCTTTCATAAGTGTTGGCATTATCAGCTTTCAAAAATATGAACTACTCTCCATCATTTGTACAAATTTACAGCATTATGTAAATGCCATCTATCCATGTCTAAGCCTTTTACAACAAATTCATCTTTTATTCATTGTGTGGCTGGGTGCTGGGCATTTTGTGCCATGTCCAAGATAGTCATTTTGGAAAGGGACATCTTAAGAATTTATGCATTTCAGTCTTTTGATTTTCTGGCTTTTTAAGGTTTTGTAAAATTATTAGACTCATTTAATGTAACTGGAAAGTATCCTTAGCATTAACATTTCCAAGTGTGTGTTTCTTTGGCCTATAGCATCCCTCTTCTATTTAAAAAGAAATGATTGGCATTTGAGTAAGTCCAACCCTTATAAGGACTATGAAGAGTGTAACAAAATTTACTGAATCTCTCTTGCACATGCGTCCTCCTTTCTCCACATGGTACATCAGGTACCTTCTTGTTCTCTCTTTCTGCTCACCTGTCATATATGAATCATTTATACATTAGACATGTTGTTGTTGTTAGATGCCATTGAGTCGAGTCCAACTCATAGCGACCCTCATAGGGGTTTCAATGGCTGCTTTTTTCCAGATTGCTTTGGGAGTGGATTGCCATATCCTTATTAAAATTTAAAAAGAAGCCTCTTCACTTGATGCAAATTAAAAAGTCTTGTCCACATTCAAATGTATTTTTAAAATCAACTGAAGATATGGAAGCTATTTGGAGGCAGGAATGCTCTTTCTGCTGCTGTTAAAAATCACTTATGATTACTCAGTGACCAATGCAGAAAGCAGGCCCTATTTAGAAATATCTGGGGTTTCTAAGAAAATAGAGTTGTACAGAACCTCTAAGAATGCTCACAAGACCAGGGTTGGTCTGACTGCATCATGATCATAGTGGTATTAACAAAATTCAAATACCTGTGATAAACCCATGGAAATTGAGTCTGGGAAATAGGGACCAAGAAAGAAGGGAAAGGAGGAGGAAGGGAGGAAAGGGGGTGAGGAAGCAAGGAAAGAAAGAAAAGAACACATAATTGTGTTAAACTACAGGTCTAAGTTTAAGTAATATTGTATAGGTCAAACTTATGAGAATTCCTCCTCCAAAAGCTGGGCACAGTGGTGCACGCCTGTGATCCTAGCAACTTGGGAGTCGGAGGCAGGAGGATTGCAAGTTCGAGAACAAAGGTAGTCTGTGTAATTTAGTGAGATCCTGTCTCAAAAACAACAACAAAAAAAAGTAAAAAAAAAATGGGCTGAGGGTGAAGCTCAGTGGTACAGTACTTGCAAAGCATGCAAGCGTGAGGCCCTGGGTTCAACCCAAAGTACTAGAAAAAAAATAAAAGAGATCTCCTCCTCCAAATCCTGTTCTGCAAGTTTGTCTGCTTAAATACAAGGCTGTAACAACCATCCTTCCTTGGATGTGAGAGAGGGGGAAGGATAAGAGAGATATGTGATAATCATGATAATTGTCCTACTTCATAGAAAGCAGAGTACAATGTTTCCCCAAGTCAGTTGTCATTACAAGTCCAGCAGTTGTGTATTTAAAACCTAGAATTCATAAAATTAATGTAACATTTAAGACCCTGAGCATAGATTTTAATCTTCATTCTTTTCCAAGTGGACATTTGTTGAGATTTTCCTTGAGCCTAGTATAACATGGATTAGTTATGGTGTTTTTGTTAAAGTACTTTCCAGATACACTTGCAAATGTTTAGAGGTTTGTACAATGTTTTTCAATGGGGATAAAGGAAAGTCTTTGCCATAACAAGACTGAGGCTTCAGACCTTGAAGTGTTCCGACCCTTTTCCTCAGCTCACTAGCCCTGCCTGATAGTCCCATTCAGGTATATATGGAGATACCCAACTATAATCTTCAGATTAGAGACCTGCCATTTGTGTATGTGAAACATACACTGTCTTGTCTCTGACCCCATGGAGAATGTTCCTCTGTCCTGATTATTAACATGCTTTCATATTCACAAATGTACTCTATGGGTAAGCTTCATCATTACTTCCTCCTCCTTACTCACTTCTTCCATTGGTGCTCTCCTCTTCACACTTCTCCTTTTCTTTTTGCCCACTTGTGACTCTATCTGTCTTTTTTCTTAACATTCCCAGAGCCTCATGCTGTCTCCTTGCTCTTCACAGACCTCTCATTCTCTACCCCCACAAACATATCTCACATCTCTATATAACTCACTTTTTCCCTTCCACCATCTAGACTCTCAAAAATGAAGAACTCTTACAGTGATGTGCCTGGATGTTCTCTAATCTTCAGTTTTCCCTGTGACCAACACACACAGGAGCCTGTTGTAATAATTTTATTCTGTATAATTTAGTTATACTGTTTTCTTAGGGGGAAAAAAGCTAAAAATCCATCATCCTACTTCGTTTCTCTTTTTTCCCCACCTCTTTCATTAAATTAAAATGCATTTTAGAGCTTCTTTTCATTTTCTAATATAACAAACACAGGGGAGATGGGATGCAGTGAGTTTTTTTTCGTTCCCTCTGAAAGAACCCAGTACTGATAGTGTTAGAGATTCAGTCCAATTTAAGTTCTATTGAAAGTACATTGTAGGCTTCTAGTGTTCTATAAATAATAGTCACATTTCCCAAAGCTCTCCGTAGTTTATATAGAAGACCCCAATTAAACTCAAAACAGGTGAACGAATAAGCCTGACAAAGAAAATATGTGTATAGTGTTCTAGGCAGGCGAGACTATTGAATAAGTCATATTCTAATTTTCTTACCATCATTGATATTCCATGTTTTGGTGAGATCAAGTTCTAAATAATAAACTCATTTTATTTTATAGTCATACAAACCTTTTATTTTACAGGTGTCCAGTTGTAGTTTTTAATGAGATCACACATTTATTTTGGGCAATCAAATGTACATAAAATCTCATCTCCCCAACCTTGTAACTTTTTCTATCACTTATTCTCTCTTGATATTTAAAACATCAACCTCGACTTCCTATGTCAACCTTTGTTTTATATGTTTCAAAATATTATATTAGATCTTGGGTCAAAAACACTGTGCTAAATATATAACTCCTACTGATATATCTAGATCAGAGTAGGGGAAAAAGTGTAGGATATAACAGTGCTGAACATATAGTAACTCTTGACTTTCATGAGCAGGATTATATTCCAGTTTATCAAGAGTAGTGAGCACATGTGATAGAGAAAAACAGTGGCAGTGACCAGTGAATCTGCCAATGAAATCAACCTAGAGCCAAAGTTTGCCTCCAGCAAGCTGGAGTATTCCCATTTAATGAAATGTCCTGATTTGAAATACTTATTTCCAAATAAGTAATCAATCTTTTAATAAAACTGCCCCCTTTTCTACTTTTTATGTAAGGAGTAGAGTTCTTATACCTCTTGACAAGGATTGGATAAGAAAATTGTCTTTTAATTAATGGAACAACTTTCTTTAAGTGATATAAAGATTGAGAGGCTAAATCACTCTTAGACTTCTCAGTGTAGGTCTTAGCTTTAATATTAAACATTTGCACATTCATTCTGTTTCTCTTCCAACACAATAATATCTTTCTCAATTTGCTTCTTCAAGTTTATCATCCAAGATTATTGGCAATAAAGTGCTGGAAATATTAAAATCTAGTTGCTTCATTCCCTATAAGACCTAGCACTATGTCCTCCAAGCTGCCCTCATCCGCATTCTTCCTTTTCAACCACCAAGATTCTTCCAGGAAAAGGCTAGTGGACAACCTTCTGAATCTGGTCTTAGATTTAAGAGGAAATTTTCCAGAATGACCTCAGAAATAGCACTGTTAATTCTTCCTACCCATCAGTATTTGTGTGTTGTATCCTGAAAAAAATGTCCATTTTGCCAATTAGTTCACACTCATTTGGACACATGCCTGCCAGGAAGAAAGATGTCTTCAAATCCACTAGAGCTGAAGGACTAAAAAGTGGAAATGCAATATAACAATGTGAATATTTTGGAAATCACTGTGCAAGTTATTTCTTAGTATTAACTGTAGCAAGTTTTGCCAACATATTTAGTAGCCGAATATCACAGTCAGTGACCTGTGGCCCTATATGCTCACTTACATCATTTCATTATTTTGTCTCATCTAATTGTGCTTATCACTTTAATTTTGTTTCTATTAGGCTATTGAGTTTTCCTGCCTTTTATCTATCATCCAAACAATCAGCATTAAACATTTATCCATTCAAGCACTTTACAAGGTTCTTGGATTATATTCCTGTCTTCAACTTCCTTCTGAAACATTTGTTACCTTTTCTCACTGTTTAAAATTGTGAAATGTTCCTGATATGCACATTTAGTCTCATGTAGATGAATACTGTTCTATAGAACAAAACAATAAGGTGTGACATTTCAATAAAAAAAGAATAAAGTCATTTGAAATTAACTTTCCTAAGAGGCTATTAACTACTCATTCCTATCTGTTGAATATTCTATCCAGAATGTAGTGCACTGCTGATCTAATCTCTGGACTGTTTAATTCACTAATGATCAAAAATTAATACTAAAGAAGGAGATAAATTGTGATATTTGAAAGCATAGCTAACATTTTAATTTTGTCCTAGGCACGGACAATTTGCCTGAGTATTGGAAAAGTGGTTCTTAATTCACTCATTTATTCAGATTTTATTAAGTTCCAATATGAACCAGGTAGATTCCTAGATATTGAGGGACGCAGTTATTAAAGGCAAACCTTCATTCAAGTAGCATCTAAACTTGCATTCAGAGAGACAAGAAAATAATTATAATACTAAATCTTGTTATTATCACACTAAGATCAGGTGGGATCACCAGTTTAGGGATGAAGAAAGACCTCCTTCAAGACCAAAGAAGTAGGAGTAAAGAAGAAAAAGAAAGGGAAAAATGACATTCCAGGCAAAAGGAACAGTATATGCAAAGGCACAGAGGCTGAAGGGTTAATTGCAAGTGCGGGAAGGGTTAAATTTTAAGAATGCCTCCACTCTCCAGGATGAGTAAGATTGCAACTGATATGTTTGCCACAGGCTTCCCAAATTATTTGTGATATGAATCAGTATTAGAATAATATAAAACAAAACATAGAGCAGGCTTTTTACTGTCTGTGTGCGTGGATTGCTTTAAGCTTCATGCACTTGATTACTCTACAGTGGTACTTGCTTGTGAATGCCTGTGATGGGAATAAACAAGGAAGCTATTTACCTGATAAAGCAGTTCGAATTATCACTATGAAGCAGAAAGGACATATTCTTTAGGAAAATTATACAAGTAAGAACATTGCCTTGAAGCAGTTCTACACCAAGATCACCTGGAGCCCTTGTTAAGCTATAAATCTCTGGGTTCCTTTCTCAGAGTTTCTGATTTATTAGGTTTGGGACAGGGACTGAGGATTTGCATCTAACAAGTTCCCAGGTGATGCCATGTCTATGTTGCTGGTCATGAACCACATTTGGAGAAACAGTAGTCTAGAGACTTTTTTGAAGACATTACAGTTGCAGAACTACAAATCATGTCAAATCATGTGAACTCTTACACATTAACCATACATCAGAGTTTAACACTCCTCAGATAACAGATTGCACCCAGGATGTTTTCTAACTAAACTCTATTGTTGTTAGGTGCCATTGAGTTGGGTCTGACTCATAGTGACTCTATGTACAACACTCCCCGACACTGTGGCACTAAGTCAGTGCTTCTCTGCTACTCATAGGGATTTCAATGGCTGATTGTTCCAGGATTGTTTCAGGATTGTTTTGGAAGTGGGCTGCCAATTTCTTCTCCCATTTTTGTGATGCTAGGGATTCAACTCAGAGCCTCAGAATGCAGAGCAGCACTCTACCAACTGAGCAAAACACCAGCCCAACTAATGTCTAGAGACCATAAATCTCTAACCTATCTCATTCACTCTCCAGGCCCCCATCTCCTTCACTTTGTCCTCTGGGTGTTAGAAAGCAATGTGGTTTAAATAATTTATTCACATACTAAAAGCCTTATTTTTGAGTAAGACACTCTCCTGTAGTCTGGTGCTTCCTGAAATATTCTGTTATGTAAGAAACAAATTACTCCCAAATTTAAGCAGATGTCATCAGCTATTACTCTTGTGATAGCTGATTATGAACGTGTGGAGAGTGATCTTTAGTGTTTTCTGTTTCTGGAGAAGGGAAAATCGGGCAAAAATGTCAATCTGAGGGTCTAGATTCTTATGGTTGAATTTAAATAATGAAATAAAATGTCAGTATTTTCAGAGGATATTTATCTTTTACAAAATGCTTTTTTTGCTTCCCAAAACATATATGGCATTTCAGCTAAACTAGATTTGCTAATATATTCATTGAGCACATTCACAGAAACCTTCAAATGCACCAAGCCTCAGAGTAGCCTCAGGTTCTTTAAATGACAAAATGGATGTGGTTAAACAAAATATAAGCACTGAAGCTTCATTTTAACCCAGAAGAGCCTGCTCCCCACTTGCATTGTTACAAAACCCTGCTGGCTGAGGGAGCGTCTGGTACAATGACTCTGCAGTTATTTTAAGTATCAGTGTGGGAGGGTTGGGGGATGGAATGGACACAAGGTTGATATATTCCCTTTCCCCACCTCTGGAACAGAGCAACTCTGGGTAAAAGATGCTGCCTTATTTACCTGAAGAAAAGTATTAATGGAATAGATTAGATTTGGCCTATGGTGAAAGGAAGGAAAAGGAGTAAGTGAATATTAAGTTGAAAATATTTCCATTTGCTCATACTTTTGAAGCAAAACCACATAGCAAGCAATAGGATATAATTTAAAAAAACATTTTAATGGATATATCACCCTTCATTCACATTTTGCTATTCCAGTGCTCTTGATAAATTAACCTGAAATATCTCAGTAGCTCTTATCAACTGTGTGAAATTGGGGCTGCCAGAGTCATGATCTAGAGCAGCCTGAGCAGAACAACACATTTCACTCTGGACAACATTTTCTTTTTACCTAGAAAACACTCTATATATAATTTGCAAATCTCCGGGTGAGGTAATTTCTCCTAGGACACTTGCCCATGCCAGAACTTCTCTGTATCAAACTGTGTCCATAGGGGGTCCCTTCTTCCTTGCTGCTGCCTGGTACCCCAAGTCAGGAGACAGGAGCACTGTCTTTCTTTCCTAAATTCCTTCCAAAACATAAGATGAGAGGGGACATGAAAAAAACAAAAACAAATTAAATAGCCACCCTTCTTAATGTCAGGACCCTGACATTGGAATCATGTAATTTAAATATAGTCTCATAAATTTTAGATCCAAGTCATTAATTACCTGAGGAATATCATGTACAAAAAATATCACAATAATTAAAGAAAATATCTCTGACAACAGAGAAGACATTTCTCAAATGCATAGCCATCAAAAATAAATGAAGCATAAGGGGATTAGTGAATCCATGCTGTAGAGTTAGAGATAACCCACCCAATATAATTATTTCTACTTTAATATACTATAAATTATCCATAACTAATGGCTCTGTAGAATAAATTCTATTGCTGCTAAGTCACAATGTATTTAATCAATTCTAAGGTATACTTTAAAAAACATTTTGAATCTCTGAAACTGAGATGTATCTTATAGTTACTATTGTGATGGTTTCATAGGAAACTTTTTTCTTTTTAAGTAGTACATAAAATAACACTGCTTGTTAAGTCCAATGGTGTATTCTGTTTGGTGATATGAATAATTACCTATGTAAGGAAAGAACTTTAGCCTGAAGCACTTCAACTAACAATTCATATTTTGTGTGATTTACTGAGTACCAGTCACTGAGTTGAAGTGACGAGGAGGCAAACATACAGTGTTATCAAAAATATGATGAATGTTTAAATTTTTTAAATTTATTACAGTAAAAGACACATTGTAATTTATCCCCCTCAAAATATTCCCCCTGGCTTCAAACACACTTATCCCATCATTCTTGCCACTTTCTGAAGCAGTTCTGGAAATCTTCTTTCATGAGTGTCTTTAGTTTCATCCTCCATCATGACAATGCTCTGTGTCACACATCATTTATAGTACAGCAATTTCTGTCAAATAAAAGCATTATAGTGTGTGTTCTGATCCACCTAATCACTGTATCTGGAACTGGGTGACTTCTGGCTCTTCTCCAAAGTCAAAATGACCATGGAAGGTAAACTTTTTGAATCTATTCAGGACATCAAGGCAGCCACAATAGCATAACTAAAGACACTCACGAAAGAGGACTTCCAAAACTGCCTCAGAAAGTGGCAAGAACATGGAGACAAGTGTGTTCCAAGCTGTGGATTGGTATTTTGAGGGGTATTAATGGGCATGTATCTTTTACTGTTAATATTTTTAAGTTAAACATTCGCTATATTTTTTATTATACCCCTTAAATAGAATGTCTCCTTGACTTCAGAATTAGCAGTATAAGGTACTAAATAAGTTCAAAACTCATTGCTGTGGGAGCACAGAGGAAGGAGAATGCCATTCTCATTAAGTGATCAGAAAAAGATCATGGGAGAGGTAATGTTTGAGATGATTTTTGAAGGACGAGAAGGTTTCCATCATGCACACTTAGTGTGGAAAGATACAGATGTAGAAGGTTGAAGAACTAGTTATAGGTATAGGCAGAAAACAAGATGGAATAGGAGAATGTCATAATTGGGGGGAAAGGATGAAGCAAGAACACTGGGCATCTGGAGAGAAGGGAAGGAGCACTCAGAGAGGCATAAAAAACACATGTACTGAGGGGCCACTACATGCTGAGTATCTTTCATATGCTAACTGATTTAATATTTACAAAAAGTGAATTAGGTATTGCTATGCTGACTTTACTGGTGATGATAATGAGATGCATAGACATTAACTAGATAAGTTTCTGAAAGTCACATAGATAATAAGTGGTGTGACCAGGTTTCAAAATCAGATTTACCTGATTCTCACACCACACTGCTTCTCTTAGAGAAGCTTTGTTGTTGTTGTTAGGTGCCGTCGAGTCAGTATCCGACTCATAGCGACCCTGCATACAACAAGTGAAACACTATTGTCAGTGCTTCTATGCTGTTCATAGGGTTTTCAATGGCATATTGATTTTTTGGGAGTGGCTTGCAGGTCCTTCTCCCAAGCCTACAGCACCTGGTATTCCCAGGGGGTCTCCCATCCAAGTACTAACCAGGCCCGATCCTGCTTAGCTTCCGAGATCTGATGCCACAGGGCTACAGCTGCAGGCTTAGAGAAGCTTTAGGAAAGGACAATAACACTAATGATAAGGTCTTAGCTCAAGGGATCTGAACCTTGGCTTCACATTGGAGTCACTTAGGGAGATAGGGAAATTGGTGAAGTCTGAGCCCCATCACCCAGAGTTTCTGTTGTAATTAGTCTGATGTGAGGCCAGGGGTATGGGACATTTAAGAGATTCCTAGTTGGTTACAATATGTAGTAGTGGATGAGAACTATCATGGTAAGTGGTATTTTAGCACAGAAATGAAGTGACTTGAACAGTAAGTCAGAATATAGCAGAACAAAGTGCTGACGTGAATTATTGATAGGGAATAGTGCAGTGAGGGGGAGGATTTGAGGGACACTAATTTGGAGTGAGCTGAAAAATGAGTTGGAACTGGACACAGAGAAAGCAACTATAATCTAATCTTACAGTAATTACACAGGTGAAAGGAGGTTGGTAAGTAGGGAGCCACTAGGAGGCTGATAGTTTGAGAAAATGTTTCAGGAAGATGAAAAGCTATGATATTTGTAGGCTGAGGGATAAAGGCCCACAGAAAATGAGAATTGGAGATCAAAGGGAGGGATTGAAGCCTTGCACTGTGACTCACCCCTGTAATCCCAGCAATTTGGGAGGCTAAGGCAGGAGGTTCACAGGTTTTAGGCCAGAGGCAGCCTGTGCAACTTAGACCCTCTCAAAATGAGAAAATAAAGGAAAATAAAAAGGGGGTGGGTGCTGCTCAGTGATAGAGCACTTGCCTAGCATGTGTAGGGCCTTGTGTTCAACCTCTCCCCTGTCAAAAAAAATTAAGGGAAGGATTGAGTGAGGTCCTGGAGGAAATGGAGCCTGGTATTCAAGAGGAAACAAAGATTAACTTTTGGAAAGGAAGAGGATGATTCTAATAAAGGAGGAAAAGATATTTCTGTGTGTGAGAGGGCTGAGATAGTGAGAAAGTAATGAGAGGAACTTGAGGAAATGAAAGAATGGAATTGGAAAAATGAGTGTAAAGAATGTAATAAAGGAGCCAAAAGGAAAGAATAAAATAGCATGAATCTGAGATTACATAAAAAGAATTTTAGCTAGGTGCTGTGGTGCATACCTATAATCAGAGCCACTTGGGAGGCTGAGACAGGACAATCACGAGTTCAAGGCCAGAGGCAGCCTACAAAACTTAGTGAGAACCTGTCTCAAAATGAAAATTTAAAAAAGAGGATGGGAGTGCAGCTCAGTGATAGAGCACTTGCCTAGCATGCATGAGGTCCTGAGTTCAACCACCTAGTACTGCAAGAAAAAGAATTTTAAATATAATTATTCATCAGGATTATAACACTTTCTCAAATAATACTGGGGAATCTTGAGAAGGTGAAAAAGTACATAATGGAGTTTAATCACAGCTGGGGATTGCCAGGCTGATCAAGTGTTACATCAAGGGAGTGAGGAACTTTAGGAGTGCTGCTAAGACCACATGGGCTGGGTTTAGCTCAGTTGGTATAGGGCCATTCTGCGCTGTCTGAGGTCCTAGAGTTATCTCCAGCACCATGAAAATGGGAGGACGTGGCAGCCCACTCCTGAAAGAATTCCTAAACAATAAGCCATTGAAAACCCTATGAAGGTTGCTATGAGTCAGACCCAACTCCTAACAATAGTACCTAACAACAGCAACAACTGAGATCACACATACACGTATAGATACACATTTGAAATCTAAGCAATACTATTTACTTTGACATGCAATTTAGTATGTTAAAATTTACATGAGCCTCCATCTCTGATTTGGCACAAAAATATATGAAATCCAAAATTCATGTTGAAATCCAAATGCATTCAGTGACAGATAATGATGACTCTAATAGTGGAAGAAGTTGTGGTTTCATATCAAGAAATAATTAGCAGGGATTAGACTAGTGACCGGAGCCCTAAATAATTGATTTAGTAGTTGATCTTTGTTTTCAGGAAGGCTATATTTCAGAGACTGACAAAAAATATTGATTATATATCCAATCAGCCAACTACAGAGTGTTAGCTCTATCAATTATTCCTTTTCAAATTCAAAAGGGGAAAGAAGTTTCTCAAACATTCCTCAAACTGATGTATCTGGTTCCTACTCCTAATTCAAATCCTTAAAGGCTCTATCTAACTTCCACATTTTTTCTTAAACCTCTTTCTGGCTACAGACCTCTTCATAATATTTTATTGGTGACAGTTTTTGAGAATTGTTCCTCCAGGGCACTATAACATTGAATTTTTATGTTCTGTTCTTTGAAATGCTCTCTTTCAATCTGATGTTGTTGTTGTTGTTAGGTGCTGTCAAGTCAGTATCTGACTCAGCGACCCTCATAGGGTTTTCAATGGCTGACTGTTTTGGGATTGCCTAGGGAGTGGATTGCCAGGCCCTTCTCCCATTTTTGCGGTGCTGGGAATTGAACTCGGGACCTCAGAGACTGCAGCGAAGCGCTCTACCAACTGAGCTAAATCCCAGCCCCTTCAATCTGATATGTGGCATAAAAGACCCCCTCTTCTCAGAATTCCCACTCCACTCTCGTATCTCACTCACATTCCCTCTTTCCTTTGGTCTTTTGATTAAACAACCCCTTCCAGAATCCCCTGGAATATCACTTGTATAGCCACTTGCTATTCATACTATGCATCCCATGTTGTTGTTGTTAGGTGCCATCGAGTTGGTATCCAACTCATAGCGACCCTCATAGGGTTTTCAATGGCTGACTGTTTCAGGATTGCCTTGGGAGTGGATTGCCAGGCCCTTCTCCCACTTTTGCGGTGCTGGGAGTTGAACTCGGGACCTCAGAGACTGCAGTGCAGCGCTCTACCAACTGAGCTAAATCCCAGCCCATGCATCCCATAGCACGTTATTATTTGTCTAGTGTCTCTCTACCCTGCTAAACTATAAGATCTGTGAGACAAGAACCATATCTGGCATGTCATAAGTATTCAATAACTTTTTTAGTATTTGAATGAGTAAACAATTGTGAATAGAAAATGGACTGTAAAGAAGAGAAACTAAGGCAGGAAAGCTCACTTAGGATGCTAACATAGTCAACAGAGCAGACATCACCTATATCCCTTTCACCCTTTTCCATTTTCATGCACACCAGCCTCCAATGTACTTTCCCAACAGCTGGCAGCTTCATCTGTTAGTCTGAGGACTACTCTTCCATTTCCCTTTGCCTGTACCTATGGAAAGCAAGAAGGACCTGGGAGTGGATGTCCTTTAGGGGTATCATTTAACTCATAAACTGACAAGTACAAAACTATATGTACTCCAGCTCTCTTGTGTTATTCCTAAAAAGGCAAACTATAGATTGTTTAGGGATATTTAGGTGGCAAACTATAAAGAAAAATGAGAAAATGATGAGCACAAAATTCAGGGTTGTGTTTACCTCTGTGAGGAGAAGGAGGAATATGTGATTAGTGAGGGACATATGGGGGTTCCAAGATACTGCTAACATTCTATTTCTTTAGCTGGCAGTTTGATATATGATGTTCATTTTATTATTTTTCTTTGAACTATACATATATATAAAGAAAAATAAAGATGATGCAGTAGGTTGAAGAGAATACAGAGAAATAGGAAGAAGTTTTCATAATGGGGGGATGTTATGATGGTTGTAGTCAGAGAGAAAATAGTGAGAATACAGGGTAAGGGAGAGAGGGAATGGTGAGAGTGAAGAGAAGTGAAATAGGTTGTACTAACCTTGGGAAAATGTTGAATACATGACCCAGTAATCCCATTCTTAGATATAACCTAACAGAAATGAATATTGGTGTTTGCTAAATATATATACAAGAATGCTTATAGTAGGAGTGAAGTTCTAACACATGATACTACATGAATAAACTTTGAAATCATACTAAACAAGCCAGTTATAGAAGGACAAATATTTTATGATCCCACTTATATGAGGTTCCTAGCATAGTCAAAGTCATAGAGACAGAAAGTAGAATAGAGGTTACCATGACCTAAGGGGAGGGCAAGTACAGAGTTATCATTTAATAGGTGAAAAGGTTGTTTTGGACTGGCAAAAAAAATTCTAAAAAATGTATAGCGATGATGGTGATGCTTATGTAACACTGTGAAGGCACTTAATGCTACTGAATTGTATACTTAAAATATTTTGAATGATGAATTTTGCTGTGTACATTTTAGCACAATAAAAATAATTTAGAAAAGGAAAGAAGTATTCTTATAGCATCACTAGACTTAATATCCATAACTAGAAACAGTCTTGATATTTATCATCAGTATACTAGATAAATACATTGTGTTACATTCACACAGGGCTGGGATTTAGCTCAGTTGGTAGAGAACTGCATTGAAGTCTCTGAAGTACCGAGTTTGATTCCCAGCACCGCAAAAATGGGAGAAGGACCTGGCAATCCACTCCCAAAGCAATCCTGAAACAGTCAGCCATGAAAACCCTATAAGGGTCACTATGAGTCAGATACAGACTCGACGGCACCTAACAACAACAACAACAACAACATTCACACAATGGAATACTATATAGCTTTGAAAATGAGCTAACTAAAACCACAGACAATAATATGGATAAGTCTTATTGCTTTAAGGTTTAGTGAAAGAAGCTGGAGGCATAGGAGGACAATACTATATGATTCAATTTATATAAAATTTAAAAAGAGGTAAAAGTAATCAATGGTGGGTGAGGGGTTGCAATTGGAAGGGAGCATGGAGGGAGGGCTTCTGTGGTGCGGGTAACATCTGTGCTCACTCTGGAAATTCATGCAACCATATACTGATTCCCTTGTGATTTTTTCACATTTTGGTATGTAAGTATACTTCAACAAAAGTTTACTTAAACACAAAACAAAATAAAAGAAGAACTGGGGATACTTATACCCTTGAGGGATATAGAACAGTCTGAGAAGCATTTGGTGTCTATATAGCTATTCTTGAATTCCAGTTATATTGTACTGTTTCAGAATCTGATATCTATAATTACTAAAAAGGTGTCAAAATTATTTTCTTATTTCTTGATTCTCCTACAAATTTTAGTTATTTCCTTAAAGATAATTTATTTGAATATACATTTCTTTGATGTTTCAGCTTTTTTCTTTTATTTTCAGTAGTCTAAAATTATTTTTGGGAGAAGGGCCTGGCAATCCACTTCCAAGGCAATCCCGAAGCACTCAGCCATTGAAAACCCTATGAGGGTAACTATGAGTCGGATACCGACTTGACGGCACCTAACAACAACAACAACAAAATTATTTTGCCTGCAGCCATACCACTGTGGTATCCAATTCCATCAGATCTCAGAAGCTAATCAGGGTCAGACCTGCTTAGTACTTTGATGGGAGACATCCTGGGAACATCAGATGCAGTAGGTTTGGGAGAAGGATCTGGCAACCCACGCCCCCAAAATAATCAGCCATTGGAAACCCTATGAATAGCAGAGATGCACTGACAATAGTGTTTTACCTGTTGGGGTCGCTATGAGTCAGACACCAACTCAGCGGCATCTAACAACAACAATAAAAAAATTATGTTAAAATTTAGGCAATTTTAGTATAACCAAATAGTCAGAAATGACAAATGTTAACAAGGATATGGAGAAAGGAGAGTTCTTATACATTGTTGCTGGTAATGTAAATGAGTCCAACCACTATGGAAAACAGTGTTGAGATTTCTCAAGAAATTACAACTACCATTTGACTCAGTAATCCCACTGCTGGGTATATATCCAAATGAAATGAAATCAGTATGCCGGAAGATACTTGCACTCTCATGTTTATTGCAAGACTATGCTCAATACCCAAGATACAGAATCAAATGACATGTTTAATGACAAATGAATGGCTAAGGAAAATGTAGTATACACTGTATGTATAATGGAATACTATTCAGCCATAAAAAGGAAAAAGACCTATTATGTGTAATAATAGAAGTGTGATTGAATATCATAATATTAAGTGAAATCAACCAGGAGCAGAAAGTCAACTATCATGATTTCACTCATGAATGAAATATAAAAAGTCTTAACTCATAGAAGAAAAGAGAAAAAGAGTAATCACCAGCAGCAGGGAAGGTAGGAAAGGGAAGGGATTGGGGGAGACTGGTTTGTTGTTGTTAGGTGCCATTGAGTCGGATCTGACACAGTTATCAAGTTCATTGTCAAATAATTGCTATTATTATAAAGTTCTTTCTTAGATAAACTAAAACCAGTCTTCCTGCAACTTCTACCATTGATTCCAGTTCCACCCTACAAAACAACATGAAATAGCCATTGGAATAGATTCTATCTCTCTTACTAACTAGTTGACCTTATATTTCTCAGATAAAGTGGAGTGAAACGACCCATTTTGCCATGGTATTAAGTTAATTACAGACATTATACATTAACCACCAGGAATAGACCTGATTCCTCATAGAGGAAATTCAATAAATTATACCTTTCCAAAATTATAGTTGAAGATAATGTATTTCTCTTTGTTATCCTTTCTCCAGGCTTTATCTTTCAATTACTTTAAACTACTCTTTATATAACATTCTCTCCATACCTTTCATAGTCCTGGATCTTCTTGCAAAGGGTGGAGTCACATCTAGCCTGTTCAGTACATAGAATAGTGTAGATTTTATATATTCCCACCACCTAGCACTGCTACTGGCACAAAGAACATATGTTCTCAAGATATGTTATATGAATGAAATAAGGAAAGAATGAGAAGTTTGATGCTAATAGTCATGATTTGCAGAAATTCTTGATGATGACCAATAGAATATTCATGAAATTGGACTCTGAAACAAAGTCTCATGCTTACCCACTCCCTCTACCACATGGGAATGCAACTAAAGAGCTCCCCATATTTCTCCTTTGCTTGAGCTAAGAAATTTTGTGGAGGAGAGGAATAACAATAATTTTCCTTCATCACCACCATCAACATCGTGTGATTTAAAATATTTTCTGGCCCTTATTTTAAGGGAATGAAGCAGATTATTTCATTTAATTCCCATAAAAACTCTTTTGGGCAAATCCTGTTAGTGTTCTGTGTTTAAACATGAGGAAATTGGGACTTACAGAAGATTGATAACAAAGTTAACATTACCTTAATAGTAAGAATTGAAATTGGGATTCTAGACTAGCTTTGATTCTTTGTTTTTAACTCAAAACTCTGATCTTAAACACTTTTTAATCAACTAGAAGGCAGTCAGCTCAATGCAGTTCATCTGTTCTTCACTTAAGGACTGTATTAGTTTTTTAGGGCTCCCCTAACAAAGTGCCATAGTCTGGATGGCTTGTTAGAAACTTATTTTCTCAGAATTCTGGAAGCTATAATTCTGAGATCAAAGTTATCAGCAGGGTTGGTTTCTTCTAATGCTTCTCTCCTTGGCTTGTAAGTGGCCATCTTCTTCTGGTTTCATCAGACGGTCTTCCCTTTGTGTGTATCTATGTCCAAACTTCCTTTTCTTATAAGGACATCAGTCATACTGAATTAGGACATGCCCCATGACTTCATTTTACCTTAATTACTTCTTTAAAGTCCTTATGCCAAAGACAGTCACATTCTCAAGTACTAAAGATTGGGGCTTCAACATATAAACTTTGAGGGAGAGAAACAATTCAGCCCCATAAAGAGAGCTTTCATACGTGCCCTAAGCAACCAAAAATTTGAGAGTACACCTCTATTGGCCAGCTGGGATCTGTGGATAAATTTTAAGGGTTTTGCAAACATAAGTGGGAGAAAATCATACCTTTATCTTCACAAACATCTAAATGAAATTCAGTACTTCCTTCAAATATGAATGTAGGTGAAAAAGCACACTAACATTGGCTGTATCTGTGACTTTGTCATCAACTGAAGTCAGATTTTTTATATCATACTACAATTGCTACAGATATCTCAAACATGCTCATAACTTCATTGGAATTGTAGTTTACAGAGCCACTATTGGAGCTGGGCTTTTAAAATATTAATATAGAAATACTCTCACTGTATCACAAACTTGTTTCAAGGTATCTTGATAACTGTATTTCAGGATAATTGGTCTTCCTTGAAATGTTAAATAATTTATTTTGCACAATTTGAAACAGTCTGAGAAAAGGGTTCATAGGCTTCATCATATGTCAAAGGGGCTCATAGCACAGAAAACGTTTGAGAATGCTTATCTGATAGAACTGATGATGCTAAGTCATTTCATCCAAGACAAGATAGGTAACCCATCATGTTGTGTTTAAAACCTTTACTATAGTGCCTAATTTATTTATAATTTGAGATAATGGGCCTCCATTGTGTATTTTGTGTCTCTTAAAATGTATAAACACAAAGATCTGGGTTTTTTTTTATATTAGCCTAATCAGACCTGTCTGTACTATCTCAGTTGAGTCCACAACTTGGGCACTGCCTCTTCTATATCTACCTTACTCTTTCTTTTTCTTCTTCTTTTATTGATTGCACAAAGGGGTGCCATTATGATATTTTCATATATGCATGTAATGTAACTTAATCACATTCATCCCCTCTATTAGCCTTTTTGGGGCTGGGATTTGGCTCAGTTGGTAGAGCGCGGTGCTGCAGTCGCTGAGGTCCTGAGTTCAATTCCCAGCACCTCCAAAATGGGAGAAGGGCCTGGCAACCCACTCCCAAGGCAATCCCGAAACAGTCAGCCATTGAAAACCCTGTGAGGGTCGCTATGAGTTAGATACCGACTTGACGGCACCTAACAACAACAACAACATTAGCCTTTTTATCCTCCTTCCTTCTTCCCTGTTTTCCACATCCCAATAGTCTTCTTTTTACTTTCATGTCCATTACCCACCCCCAATTTCACATATGAAAGAAAAAAAGCAATATATATCTTTGGGAGATTATCTTACTGAATGTGATGAGATTTTCCAGCAAATGACATAATTTTATTTTTCTTTATGGCTGAATAAAAATTGTGTATATGTGTCACATTTTCTTTATCTAGTCATACACTGATGGCCACTTAGGCTGATTCCATAACTTACTTATGATGAGTAGTGCCATAATAAACATGGGTGTGCAGATATTTATATAGTAAGCTGACTTTGATTCTTTTGAGTATGTAAGAATTGACATAGCTGGGTCATATTATAGTTCTATTTTTATATTTATTTATTTTTATTTATTTATTTTTTTGCAGTACTGGGAGTTGAACCCAGGGCCTTGCACTTGCATGCTTTGCAAGTGCTGTACCACTGAGCTGAACTCCCAGTCCATTTTTTGTTTTTTTAGTTTTTGAGACATGTTCTCACTAAATTACACAGACTGCCTCTGGTCTTGAACTTGAGATCCTCCTGCCTCTGCCTCCCAAGTTGCTGGGATTACAGGCATGTGCCACCATGCCCGGCTTACTTTTATTTTTAAAGGAAATTCCATACCTATTTCCATAGTGGCTGGACTAATTTACATTCTCACCAACAGTATATAACAATTCATTTTTCCCCATACTCTTGACAACATTTGTTGTTTTTTGTTTATTTGATGATACCAGCCATTCTTACTGGGGTATGATAGCATCTCAGTGTAGTTTTGATTGAATTTCCATGATGGCTAAAGATGTTGAATAATTTTTATGTGCTTATTAGCCATTTCACTTGTACTCCTTAATCTGAAAATTGTTCAGTTCATTTTCCCATTTGTTAATTGCATTAGTTGCTCTTTTGGTGTTTAATTTTTTTAGTTCTTTAGATATTCTGGATATTAATTCCTTGTCAGATGAAGAGTTGGAAAAGATTTTTTCCCACTCCATGGGCTTTCTCCTTACTCTGTTGACTGTTTCATTTGTTGTGGAGAATCTTTTTAATTTGATGCAGTCCCATTTGTCATTTATTGCTATTATTTCCTGAATTTTTGGAGTCCTATTGAGAAAGTCATTGCCTATGTCTAGATCATGAAGTGTTTCCCCTATGTTTACCTCTGGTAATTTCAAAATTTGGGATCTTTCATAAAGATCTTTTGTATATGTTGACTAGATTTCTGTACAATGTAAATAATAGGTATCCAGTTTCAATCTTCTACATGTAGATATCCAGTTTTCCCAGCACCATTTGTTAAAGACATTTTCTTATTTCCATGGTATGTTTTAGGCACATTTTTCAAGAACCAGATGGCTGTACCTGCATGGGATTATTTCGGGATATTTTATTTTATTCCATTATTCTATGTGCTTGTTTTTATGCCAGTATCATGATGTTTTTGCTACTGTGACTTTGTAGTTTAATTTGAAATCAAGTATTGTGATATCTCTAGTATTGCTCTTTTTGCTCAGGACTTCTTTGGCTATTTGGGTCTTTTGTGTTTCCATATGAACTTTGTTGTTGTTGTTGTTGTTGTTAGGTGCCGTCGAGTCGGTATCCGACTCATAGCGACCCTCATAGGGTTTTCAAGGGCTGCCTGTTTCGGGATTGCCTTGGGAGTGGATTGCCAGGTCCTTCTCCCATTTTTGCGGTGCTGGGAATTGAACTCGGGACCTCAGAGACTGCAGCGCAGCGCTCTACCCACTGAGCTAAATCCCAGCCCATATATGAACTTTAGGATTTTTTTTTTCTGTTTTTGTGAATAACATCATGGGAATTTTGATGTGGACTGCATTGAATCTGTAGATCACTTTTGGTAATACGCCCATTTTGATAATACTAATTCTATCTATCCATGAACATGAGATGTCTTTCCATCTCCTAGTGTCTTCTAATAATTCTTTTTTCAGTGCTTTATAGTTTTTATTGTAGATGTCTTTAACATCTTTGGTTAAGTTTACACCTAGATAGTTTTTGAGACTATCATGAATGAGATTGTTTTTCTGGTTTCTTTTTTAGTGAATGTTTTTGGTATATAGAAAAGTTATCATTTTTATATCTATATTTTGTGTCCTGACACTTTGTATGAAGTGTTTATCAGATCACAAAGTCTTATTGTGGAGTTTTTGAAGTCTAATCATGCCATCTGAAAATAGAGATAATTTGACTGCTTACTATTTTTAATCTCTTTTATTTCTTTGTCTTGATATATTACTCTGGCTAATATTTCAAGTACTATATTGAATAAGAATGGTGAGAGTGTGCTGTATTTCTAAGGCTGATCATACTTGCTCCATCTCACTGTACAGGTCTTTTGTTATCTGCATACTGAGATTGTCCTCTCACCTTCACTGCATTCGCTGTATTTTTGCTACATTGTTCTGTTCTGAATAGTCTATTCTTTGCTATTTTAGCTCTCCTCTACTACTGTATCTCAGGAAACCTGCTTTTAATCTGCTATCATAATTGGAAGTATGTTTGGTCTTTTAAGATAAGATCTCACTATATATATCATGCCAGCCTTAAATTTGGTATGTAGATAGGTAGCCCAGGCTGGCCTCAAACTCACGATCCTTCTGCTTCAGTCCCCCAAATGCTAGGATTCCGGGCCTGTGGTACCATGGCAAGCTTTGTTTTTATTTATTTAATTTTTTTTTTTTTGCTTTGTGTTACTGAAGGGTTTATCCTAGGGCCTTGCACATGCCAGGTAAGCACTCTATCATCATGCTTCATACGAAGCTCCTTGTTTATTCATTCTTGAGACAAGGTCTTAAGTTGCACACACTACCTCTAACCTCAGTCTCCCAAATCACTGGGATTATAGACACATGCTATGACACCTGGATCCACGCCTGGCTTTTGATCTGTTCTTGAATCCAATTGGCCAGTCTGCCTCTTTTAATTAGAGTTAAAAACATTTATATTTATGGTTATTACTGAGAAGTATTTACTGATTCCTGTAATTTTCTTCCTCATTGATTTGAGAAATGTTTATTTTCTCTTTCCCTTACTAATCATAAGATTTTTCTGGTTTACTGAGTTAAACAGGGTTGATTCTCTCCTAGCTCTCATTTGTTCATCTATTCCTCTTATGAAACTTATTCTTTCCTGAGCTTTCATGTTTGTGACTCTCTTTCTTCCTCATGCATGCATGTTGTTGTTGTTGTTGTTAGATGCCATTGAGTCGGTATCTGACTCATAGTCATGACCCTCATAGGGTTTTCAGTGGCTGACTGTTTCAGGATTGCCTAGGGAGTGGATTGCCAGGTCCTTCTCCCATTTTGCAGTGCTGGGAATTGAACTTGGGACCTCAGAGACTGCAGCTCAGCGCTCTACCAACTGAGCTAAATCCCAGGCCCATACGAATGTAGGATTACTTTAAGTATTCTCTGCCATGTTGCTAGGTGGTCATGAATTTCTTTCTTGTTGTTGTTGTTAGGTGCCATTGAGTTGAGTCCAACTCATAGCGACCCTATGTACAGCAGATCAAAACACTTCCCGATTCTGTGCCAGGCAAATGATCTTATTTATGTTTAAACCCATTGTTGCAGACACTGTGTCAATCCATCTGGTGGAGGGTTTTCCTCTTTTGCATTGACCTGCCACTCTCCCAAACATGATGTCCTTCTCCAGGGACTGAAGTCTCCTGACTACATGTCCGAAATATGTAAGACACAGTTTGGCCATTTTGCTTGCAAGGAGCACTCTGGTTGCACTTCTTCTAGGACAGATTTGTTGGTTCTTTTGGCAGTCCATGGCATATTCAATAGACGTCTCCAGCACCAAAATTCAAAGGCATCAATTCTTTTTCTGTCTCTCTTGTTCAATGTTCAGTTTTCACAACCATATGATGCCACTGAAAATACCATGGCATGAGTCAGACGCACCTTCGTCTTCAATGTGACATCTTTGCTTTTCAATACTCTAAAGAGATCTTTTGCCACAGCTTTTCCTGAGCAATGCATCTTTTGATTTCTTGACTGCTGCTTCCATGGGTGTTGATTATAGAGCCAAGCAAAACAAAATCTTGGACAACCTCAATCTTTTCTCCATTTATTGTGAAGTTGCGTGCTGACGCAGTCCTAAGGATTTTTGTTTTGTTGATGTGTAGTTGCAACCCATATTGAAGGCTAAGATCTTTGATCTTCATCAGTAAATGTTTTAAATCCTCTTCACTTTCAGCAAGCAGAGTTGTGTCATCTGCATAATGCAGGTTGTTAATGAGTCTTCCTCCAAACTTGATGCCATGTTCTTCCTCATAAACTCCAGCTTCTTGGATTATTTGCCCAGAGTATAAATTGAAGAGATAGCGTGAAAGTGTACAGCCCTGACCCACACATTTCTCAACTTTAAACCACTCAGTGTTTCCTTGTTCTATTCGAACAACTGCCTCCTGGTTAATGTACAGATTTCTCATGAGCACAATGAGGTGTTCTGGTATTCCCATTTTCCGAAGTGTTATCCATAGTTTGTTATGATCCACACAATCAAATGCTTTTGTATAGTCAATAAAACATAGATAGACATCTTTTTGATATTCTCTGCTTTCAGCTAATATCCACCTGACATCAGCAATGTGTCCCTGGTTCCCCACCCTCTTATGAATCCCACTTGATTTTCTGGTAATTCCCTGTCTATATACTGCTGAAGTCACTTCTGAATGATCTTTAGTAGAATTTTGCTGGTGTGTGATATTAATGATATTGTCCAATAGTTTGCACATTCAGTTGGATCCCCTTTTTTGGGGATAGGCACAAATATGGATCTCTTCCAGTCAGTTGGCCAAGTAGCTGTTTTCCAAATCTGTTGGCATAAACATGTTAACACCTCCAGTGCTGCATCTGTTTGTTGAAACATCTCTATTGGTATCCCATCAATTCCTGGAGCCTTGTGTTAAGCCAGTTCTTTCAAGGCAGCTTCCACTTCGTCCTTCAACACCATTGGTTCCTCTTCATATGCAACCTCTTGGAATGGCTGGTCATCTACCAATTCTTTCTTGTATAATGACTCTGTGTATTACTCCCATCTTCTTTTCATGTTTCCTGCATCATTTAATATTTTCCCTATAGAATCTTTCACTACTGCCACCCGAGGCTTGAATTTTTTCTTCACTTCCTTAAGCTTGAGAATCACAGAGCGTGTT
>VMDO01019591.1:0-39319 GCA_007922755.1 Pedetes capensis
TTCCATTTCTGTTTAAGATAGAAACTTTTCCTGTAGTGGTCTTTGTTTCTATCTTGTTAGAACAATTACATGCGATTTTTAGTCCATTTATATTGACCTCATTCTTATCTTCCCTCCCCCCCTTTTAATGTGATCTGACCTTTGAGTAGGATTTTTCCTTCTTGTAATTTTGAGTCAGCTCTCTCATATGAGTGAGAACGTGTTGTTTCTCTTTCTGAGCTTGTGTTCGTTCACTTAAAATAATGTTTTCTAATTCCATCCATTTTGCTGCAAATGATCCTATTTCATTTTTCTTGATTGCTGAATAGTATTCCATTGTGTATATATACCATAGGTTTTTTATCCATTCTTCTAGATAAACAGAATATTTTGTTTATCTGCCCATCAGTTGATGAACATTTGGTTTGTTTCTGCTTTTGGATATTATGAATAATGTTCTAAACACTTGTGTACAAGTTTTCCTTAGGCTACTATGTTTTTAGTTTGCTTGGGTATATACATAAGGGTAGAATTGTTCAGACATATGTTACATCTGAATTTTTTTTTTAACATTTTGAGGGACTGCTAAACATTTTCCACCTGACTGCACCATTTCATCTTCCCACTAACAATGTAAAAATGTTCTCATTTCTTCACATCTTTATTCATAGGTTATTTGCTGGATATGCTTTGTTTGTTTTGTAGCTTTCCTAATGGATGTGAAGTGATATCTTTCCTTTGATCATCTTTTCATTTTTTATTGATCAATAATATGTCTTTGAATATCTATCAGATCCTTTGTCCATTTTTTGATGTTAGTCTTTTTGTTGTCATTGTTTTTGTTGAGTTGTAGGTATTCTTTATATATTTTGCATACAGACTTTTATCAAACGTATGATTTACAAAAATATTCTCCCTTCTGTGCCTTGTCTTTTCAATTTTTTGTTAGTGTCCTTTGATACACAAGAATTATTTAGAGGCTGAAGGGAATAGTTCAGTGGTAGAGCAGGTGCTTAATAAGCACAAAGTCTTGAGTTCTATCCCCAACACTAAAAAAAAAAAAAAAAAAAAAAATTGATAAAAGCAAGTTTTATTCTTTTTTTATTTGTTTGTTTCCTATGCTTTTGTTGTTGTCATAGCTAGGAAAATATAGCCAAATTCAAAACCAAACAGATTTACCCTGATTTTGTCTTTTTGACAGTTTTATCTTTTTAGTTCTTACATTTAGATTTTTGACTTATTTTGAATCAAACTGTGATATGTGATGTGAGTTAAGGGTCCAGATTCATTATTCTGCATGTGGATATGTACTTGTCCCAAAACCATTTATTGAAAAGACTCTTCTGTTCTTCATTGAATGATCTTCAGAGCCTTGTTACAAATCATTGACTATAGATGGAAAGGGTTGTTTCTGGAGTCTCAGTTGTATTCCTTTGATTTATATGTTTGTTTATCTGTGTACCAGTTCTATACTGTTTGAATACTGTAGCTATTTAGTTTTGAAATTGGGAAGTCTGAGTCTGTAAGTTTGTTCTTTTTCAAGATTGTGTTGGCTATCCAGACTAAGACAGACTAAGGAGAAGGACCTGGCAGCCCAGTCCCCAAATAGCCATTAAAAACCCTGTGAATAACAGAGAAGCACTGTCAAACATAGTGCTGGACAATGATCCCCTCAGGCTGGAAGTCATTGCAGAAATGACTGGGGAGGAGTTGCCTCCTCAAAGTAGAGTCAAACTTAATAACATGAATGGAGTAAAGTCCGTGGGACCTCCAATTGCTGATGTGGCGTGACTCTAAATGAGAAGAAACATAGTGGCTGCAACAATGGGTTCAAACATAAAAGGATCCTTTGCATGACATGGTGTTAGGTAATATTTTGTTCTGTTATACGTAGGGTTGCTATGAGTCAGACCCAACTTGATGGCACCTAACAACAATAAGAACAAAATCCAGGAGTTTTCAGTCTATGATTGGTTGAACTCATTGCTTTTAGGCCTGAGGTAAGGCACCACATCTTAGCAGCAACATGTATCACAACTGTTCACTTCATGGCCAGGACATGAAAGAAAGGGTGTGAGGAGGGGGGGGTAGAGTCCCAATATCTACTTCAAGGCATGTCCCCCAATAACTATAATATCTCCCATTAGACCCCACTTCTTAAAGGTTCCACAACCTCCCAATAGTGCCATAGGCTGGAGACCCAGCCTTTAACACATGGCCTTTGGGGAATACTTGCTTAATCCATAGCAACCCCTCTAGGGAGTTTTTCATTTCACTTTTACTTTTCAATTTAGGAATTTCTGTTTGATTGTCTTTTAAATAATTCCAATTCTTATTAATATACTCTTTTATGAGACATTGTTCTCATGATTTCCTTTAGATCTTTGTACGTGGTTTCCTTCAGTTCTTTGAGCTTATTTAAGTTTTTATTAGCATATATTAATTATACAATATAATGGGTTACATTATGATGTTTCCATTCATGCATGTGATATAGTTTAATCATATTCACCTCTTCTATTATCTTTGCTTATCCCCCCTTACTGCCCCTACATCTCTTAATAGTCCTCCTTTTGCTTTTATGTCCTTCCCTCCTCAGGTTCCACGAGAGAAAACATGTGATACTTGTTAATTTTCCAAAGTAATTGGTTACATTATAACATGTCCATACATGCATATGGTACATTTTTATATATTCACTCCTTCTGTTACCTTTGCTATCCTCCCTGCCCCTTTACCCCTTCTATATCTCTAATAGTCTACCATTTACTTTCAATTGTTTTAAATTCTCTTCTATTTAAGTCCAGCATTTAGGCTTCGTCAGAGACCTTTTTTTCTTAACTTCCATTTTCTCTTTGTATGAGTCATATTTCTTTGTCTCTTTTCATGACACTTTTTTGTTAAATACTGGACATTTTGAATATTACAATGTGGCAATTCTGGAACTCAGGATCTCTGCCTCTCGAAGTAATTGCTATTGTCTGTTGGTTTAGGGTCTTTTCTGAACTAATTTTGTGAGGTTCATAATCTTTGCTGTGTATGTGGACACTGAAGTTTCTATTCTAGTTAGTGTAGTGTTTAGTTAATAATTTAATGGAAATTTGCTTAGAATTCAAAAGCAAACAAAAAGCTTTCCATACCACACTTTGTGTGTGTGTGCATGCATTGGAGTAAACTGTCAACACTCTGATATGACTATTTACAACTCTACCTTAACCTTCACTTCCTGCATGGACAGAGTCTGAAGGTCAGTTAGACATGAGAGCTTACTGCCTTCTCTGTTTTTGTTGGAATATGTGTGCCTTCCTAAACAATCATGTAACTTCTAAAGACTCAAAGATATGTGGGAGCTGATTCCATAAAGCATTTTAGTCCCCACCTTTTTCTCTTATGCTTTTCTGTGTGTCTTTTGTTTGCTGCAGGTATTATCCCTTGTCTGAAGCAGCCACAGCTAATACATCAGCCTTTTAAGAGTTTTTGTCGAACATCGCCTGAGCAGTTATTTACCTCTTCAGCCTGGAAGAGTTCTTTAGTTAAGTGAAATAAAAGGCAGCTGTCCTTTACACTAGTCCTTCAGGCAGCCACCAGACAAGTCAAAATTATCACAATTCTTTGAGAACAAGTTTTACTCTGTTCCTCTGGTCCTGGGGAACCTGTGCTAGGAACACAAAATACTATCTTTAAAACCATCACTTCAGACCAGGCACAGTGGCTCACGCCTGTAATCCCAGAGATTCAGGAGGCAGAGGCGGGGGAATCGCAGGTTCGAGACCAGAGACAGCCTGTGTAATTTAGTGAGACTCTGTCTCAATTTAAAAAATAAAAAAAGGTGGACTGGTGAAGCTCAGTGGCAAAGCACTTACAAAGAATGTGTGAAGTCTTGTGTTTAGCCTCATTTTTTTTGTTGTTAGGTGCCCTCGACTTGTGTCTAATTCATAGTGACCCTCATAGGGTTTTCAATGGATGATTGTTTCAGGAATAGACTGCCACATCTGTCTCCTGTTTTTGTTTTTTTTTTGTTTTTTTGTTTTTTTTGTGTGTGTGTATGTGTGGTGCTGGGGATCCAACCTGGGTCCTCCGAAAGTGGGGAGGAGTATTCTACCAACTGAGCTAAACTCCAGCTAAGCCCCATAGTACTGCAAAAAAATCCAAACCAAAACAAACAAACAAAGAGAATCATGGAGCCAGAGGGGAAATAATGTGGCCATCCTTAATTAAAATGGCACAAGAAACTCAGCACTTTTGGGGGGTTAAGTTTTGTCCTGGTTGCTAGAAGCATATTATTTGTTTCCAAAGATGAGGTAAAGTTGATTCTGACAGTTTTGGCCTGTTATTCACTGTTTCTGTGAAGAGACTGATTTATGTATAGTTTTAATTTGCATTTCCTCAAAGGCTAATGATTTGAGTATTTATTTGTGTGCCTAGTGGTCTATTTTATATCTTCCTTTGCTCCTTTTCAGTTGAGTTTTTAAAAATTACTGAACTCTTAAGATCAAGTCTGTTGTTAAATACATACATTGAGACATTTTCCTGGTCTGCAGCTATCTTTTTCATTTCCTTAACATGTCTCCTTTTAATGCTATCTCTTTCTAAAGGTAATGTACATACAATAAACTTTATCCTTAATAATGTATAGCTTTGTGAGTTTGATGAATGCATACAGTGTAATCATCACAATCAAGATTCAGAACAAGCCGGGTGCGGTGGCACACGCCTGTAATCCCAGCGGCTCAGGAGGCGGAGGCGGGAGGATCGCAAGTTTGAGACCAGAGGCAGTCTGCGTAACTTAGTGAGACCCTGTCTCAAAAAGTAAAAAAATGGGCTGATGGCACAGCTCAGTGGTCCAGCACTTGCAGAGCATGCAGGCGCGAGGCCCTGGGTTCAACCCCCAGTACCATAAAAAACAAAAAAAAAAGATTCAGAACAGATTTTTACTCCACCCTGTTCCCAATAATTTCTCTGGGACCTGTTGTTACCAACTCTTCACCCTTTCCTCTACCTTTAATCCCTTGGAACCATAATTTCTTTTTCTTACTTTTACCTGTACAATACTGTCAATTAAATAGACTCATGGTATGTCCCCTTTGTAATCCAGTTTCTTTTACTTGGCATAATTCATTTGAAATTCATCTCTGTTGATGCATGTGTCAATAAATACTTTATTGCCATGTAGTATTCCATTTTATACATATACATGAGCATTACAAATACCAGTTTCCCGTAGAGAGACATTTGAGTTGTTTCTAGTTTGTGGCAATTATGAATAGAGATCTTGTAAATCTTTGCATAGGTTTTTGTATCAATGTAAGTTTTTCATTTACTTGGATAAATACATAGAATTGATATTGTTGTGTCATATGGTAACTCAATTAAAGTTTTTCATTTTATTCACTTAATATTAATGTTTTGCATGACTATAGTACATCAAAAGTGAGACATTATCATTGGTACAAGATCTTTCACTGAAGTACCAATTTTATTCGTATTTTATGTTTTTTTCATACTGATATCTTTTTGCTATTCTAGGATCTCACCTAGTATTTCATATTACATTTAATTGTCCTGTCTCTTCAGTCTTTCATCTATGATGGTTCCTCAATCTATCAAGACCTTGAAATCTCTTAGTTAGTTATTTTGTAGTTTCCTTTAATTTGGGTTTGTTTGTTTCCTCATGGTTAGATGGAGAGTATCCATTTGTGGCAGGAATATCACAAAAATATCCTTTTTAGTACATTGTCACAGGCATACATGTTGTCGATATTCCTTATTATTGGTGGTAATCACCATGATTTCTTGTTAAAAGTAATGTCTACTGAGTTTTTCCACTGTGAAGATAATATTTTTACCTTTTTGATTAGTATATTTTTTGTAATTATATCTCGTGGGAGATACTTTAAGATATGCACATGTCTTTGTTTCTCTTCACACTAATTTTACCATCCACTATTGGATCTTTCCCTTACCCATTGGCAGCTTTGTATTACTGTGTTATTACAGCACTATTCATGTGGTGTTCTTAATGGTGATTTTCTATTTTCCTCATTCCTTCCATGTTCATGGATAGGAATTCATTTATATGGAAGAATACTCTTCTCCCCATTTGTATATTCACTTATTTATTTTTATCAATATCTGATCATAGATATTTTATGCCATGGGTTATAATCCAGGACCCTTGTTTATTTTGTTGTTCATATTGGTCTAATTTTGCCATTTGGAAATCTATCATTTTTACTTTTTTGCCCCTCAATTTGCCTTCTTACCATCAAACTCTTAGCTTTTTTTCTTCAGTACTGAGGGGATTGAACCCAGGGTGTTCCACCACTGCTAAATTGCACAGGCTGCATTTGGCCTTGAACTTGCAATCCTCCTGCCTTAGCCTCTAGTCAGTCTCTGGGATTACAGGTATGCACCACAGCTCACTTTCTAATCTTTTAAAAATCATTTACTTGTGTTTTAGCACTATGAATCTTCCTGGCTCACCTTTTGTTTTCCCTGTTGTGTTGTTGTTGTTAGGTGCCATTGAGTTGGGTCTGACTCATAGAGACTCTCAGAGTTTTCAATGGCTAATTGTTTCCGGAGTAGACAGCCACATCCTTCTCCCATTTTTGTGGTGCTGGGGATCGAACTCAGGTCCTCAGAAAGTGCAGAGCAACATTCTACCAACTGAGCTAAACCCTAGCCCTTCCCTACTATAGATCTGGCAAAAACCACTTCTCCAAGAAGCCTTTGTTTCTTTCACTAGAGAAAGGAAAATCATGATATGAGCAGTAGGTATATTTATTATTGCTGAGGTATCATTTCTTCTATGCCTTTTCAGCAGATAAGAGTTTAGAATTATACATGTATACATGCATTCATGTGCACCCATAACAATAATTATTTCTGTATCTATGTGTCTATGTGTACACACGGGAATATGTAAAAGTTGCATGTTGCGGTATATACCTGAAATCCCAACACTTGGGGGGCAGAGGCAGGATATCACAAGTTCCAGGTCAGCTTGAGCTACACAGCAAGATCCTATCTGAAAACCCAAAACAAAAAGCTTGACAGTTTCTATGAAAAGCTGTGCTGGGATCTTGTTCAGAATTGCTGTGACTCTACATTAATTTGCCCTTGAAGGGGATATTGAGATTCTGGCTCTTTCCTTTCTCCTTTTTGCATCCCAGCTACCATAAGATGAACTTGCCTCCTCTTTCGTATGCTGCCACTATGATGTACCATGCAACCACACGTCTGAAGCAACAACGCTAAGTGACCAGAGGCTAAAATTGTGAGCCAAAAAAACCTTTTCCTCCTTGTAAGTTGCTTATCTCAGGTATCTGGTCACAGTGATTATAGACTGTAACAGAAGAGAAGAAATTAGAACCTTTCTGTCTTGTTGGTGGGAATGTAAAATAGTGTGACCACTGTAGAAAACAGTATGGAGGGACTCAAAAAAATGAAAACTAGCACTACTATGTGATCCAGCAGTCCCATATCTGAGTATTTATTAAAAAGAACTGAAATCAGGATCTCAAAGAGGTATTTATACTCCCACATTGATTGCAGCATTATTCACAGTAGCCAAGAGGTGGAAACAATCTAAGTGTTTAGTGGTGGGTACGTGGATAAAAAAAAAATACACATACACACACGTACTTTTACTTATAGCACGTATATAATATACATTATATATAATATATAATTTTGGGATGAAATATTATAGCCTTAAAAAGTAGGAAATTTTGTTCATACACCATCTCATTGATGAACCTTGAGCATATTATGCTAAGCAAATAAGCCAGTTGCAAAAGGGCATTTATGGGACTGATTCCATTTATGAGGTAGTTAATATAGTCAAACTCATAGAAGCTGAAACTAGAGAGCTGGTTGCCAGGAGCTGAGTGGAAAGGAAAATGGGAAGTTTCTGTTTGATGGGTATAGAGTTTAAGTCATGAAAGATGAAAATGTCATAGAGATTTTCCTGTAGAACAATATGTGTACAATTAACAAAATCATAATATAAGAATTTGTTATATTTCTTGTTATATGTTTTTACCACAAAAATATTAAAAAGTTTGGTTCATCAAAAATTAAAGATTGTAGAAAGACAATAGACTGGAATAAGATACAACTCATGGAACCTACAAATAACGTGTAATAAGATTAAAAGACTCTTAAAATCAAATAAAAAAGTATACAGACCTAAAGAGAAAAATTGAGCAAAAGACATACATGGACATTGAACAGAAGCAGCAATACATACTGCTAATAAAAATGTGAATAGGTATTCAGCATCATTATTGATTAAGGAAGATAAGACTATTATAAGATAACATTTATCAAACTTTTCATCAGAAAGCATTAAAAATTCTGATTATACTAGTTAGATATTGTTCCGTCACCTGATTTGAATGTTAGCCTAGTCCTTTTACCCTAAAAGTTCTCTGTTGATCTCTTGGTTAAGAAGATTTTGTCATTAAGTAACTCATTTCTTTCTCCAAGAAGAGTTCATGAATTCTTCATGTTGAGCATATTTTATTTATATTTGATTACTACCTTGTCGAAGGATAGAAAGTCATTAATACTAACAAGTAGAATATAGAAACAAAATGCTGATAGAAAAGAATAATTTCACAGGGAGTTGAGAGAGGAAGCTATTGTTGTGGAACATTTTTTTGAGATATCCTGAGATTACAGGAGAACCTAAAGGATATTTTGTTAAAGTCATCTCTCCAACTAGATTGTATGTTCCCTGAATAAGGCATAGTGCCTGGCACATGGAAAAATAGAAAGAAGAAAGATAAATAGGTTGATATAGGGAGTTTACAGTAGTGGAGGATATATTGTGAGTTCTAAAAACAGCCACCTAAGATTATCATTTCCTAATCTTTCTCTTCTCTACCTCCAAATCTCTGGTTGTATTTTGCCTTTTCCAATAGTATTTGCTGGATTAATTGGAAAGGAGATTCAGTTTTCGGGTCTCATTATAATTAAATACACTAAGATTTTTTAGGAGACTTGATACAATTTATTTTTCTAAAATACTTAATATGTTATAATAAAAAGCACAAATAATAATTATTTTAAAGTTATTTCTAAATTTCTGGTTTGTTTCTCTTAAATTCTAAATAATTGCTAACAATATATCAATTTTTCTAACCTTAATTTCAGGTGAGCATCTTCAGGGTACAACTTTGATAGAATGGGTAGCAACAAAGCCCTGGGGTTTTTAACCTTTCCAGAGGAGAAATCCACCCATGTTGGTCATTTTTTCCATTGCTGTGACAGATACCTAAAGAAAATATCTCAAGGAAGGAGGGATTTATTTTGGTTCATTGTTTCAGAAGATATAGTCTATGGTTAGCTGACTGTGTTGTTTCTAGGCCTGAAACGATAAGGTGAGGCAGAAATCATGGCAGGAGTGCATGGTGGAACAGAGCTGTTCATCTCATGGCATCCAGGAAGCAAAAAGAGGAGAAGCAGGGGACAAGATGCATCTTTTCAGGGCATGTTCCCGAGTGACCTACTTCTTACAGTTAGGCCCTACCTCCTACTTTTCACCATTTCCAGAAAATGCCATCAAATTGAGTCCATCAAGGGATTAATCCATTGATTAAATCATTCCCCTTAGGATCTTTTCACTTCCCAAAAGCCCATTAGCCAGCAACCACACCCCTAAAACATGAGACTGTGAGGGACATTTCACATGCAAGCCATAACAATACCTGTATGGTAGCTTGTATACATTGTTGTTTTCATTTAAAAAACTGTGCTCATACAAGTGAATGTTTATAAACTTGAATATTCTACATAAATTTCAGGAGTTGAAAAACTTTTACCATGCAAATTTTCACATATAAAGAAATACAGAATGATGAAATATTTATGATGTATTTGTCCCCTAGATGTTCCAAATTCCTAACATTTTAGTGTATTTACTTTTTGAAGTATTGTGAACTACAGCAGCAGTCATAATACCTCAACCCTTCACACTTTAGAATGAAGCTTTTTAAAAAGGACACTTTGTATATAACTATATGGTACCATTAACTGTATAAAAAAATTAGTATTTCAAAAGTATTACCTAATATCAAATTAGTATTATTTAATACCAGCCCATGTTCAGATTTCTCTAGTTATCCTCATACTGCATTTAAAAAATTGTTTGAACTAGGCACCATGGTGCATGCCTGTAATCTCAGTGGTTTGGGAGTCTGAGGTAGAAAGGATTTTGAGTTTGAGGCCATAAGTAGCCTGTGCAATTTAGCAAGATCCTGTTTCAAAATAAATAAGAAAAGAAGGGTAGGGGCCAACTCAGTGGTATAGCACTTGCCTAGTGTGCTCTAAGCCCTGGGTTTAACTGCCAGTACTGCAATTAAAAAAAAAAAAAAATTGTTTGTTTGTTTGAACCAGGATGCTTTTGACTATTGATTCTCTTAGGATTTTTTTTTTTTTTTTTTTTTTTTTTTTTGGCAGTGGGGATGGTACTTGGGAGTTGAACCCAGGACCTTGCACATACTTTGCAAGTGCTTTGCCACTGGGTTGCACCCTCTGTCCATTTTTTATTTTTTAATCTTGTGACAGGGTCTCGTTAAGTAATGCAGGCTGTTTTGGCCTTGACTTGTGATCCTCCTACTTCTGTCTCCTGAGTTGCTGGGATTACAGGCTTGTGCCCCTGTACCCAGCCTTCTTAAAATATCTTTAATCTAAAACATTTCTCCCTCCTCTGCCACCTTTTTCCTCATCTTCAACTTGTGGAAATTAAGACAATCATGCTATAGGCTAGAATATTACAACTTCTGCTATTTTTTAGTATCTGTTACCTTGTTACTCTAGTCTTTGAATTTCCTGTGAAGTAAAAGTTAAATCTAAAGCTTGTTTGAAATTCAGATCAGAGGAGCTTTTCTTTCTTCTAAAAATACTTCATAGATGACAATGATGTTGTTAGGTGCCATCCAGTTGGGTCTAACTCACAGTGATCCCCATACGGTTTTCAATGGCTGATTGTTTTCAGGATTGCCTTGGAAGTGGATTGCCACATCCTTCTCCTGGCATAGATGATACTGGATATTTAATTTTGTTAGAAAATCTAATTGTTCCACTATAAATTATGCTAAGGTTGATCACTGTGTTCAGGTTCCAGAGTTATTTTTAATGATGAGTATACTAACTGTGATAATATGAAGCTTTTGTCAAAATGCTTTCATAACTTTAATGCTTGCATTTGTGAAGTGCTCTTTATATTCCTCAGAGCACTTAATAAGAGTCAGGTGTGAGGATGCATACATATTATCCTAGCACTCAGGAGGCTGAAGCAAAAGGATCACAAGTTCCAAACCATCCTGAGCTACATAGTAAGATTCTGTCCAAAAAAACCCAAAACAAACAAAAAAGCACTTAGTTTAAAGCATTTAATAAAAATTTTATTGATTTATGTCCTAAAGTTTTTATATACACCTTTCCTATAGATTTATATTCCTTTTCTATGTGAAAAGATAAGGCAGTTTCTTTATTTCATTACAGGTTTCAGCTACTGATGGTGCAAACAGTAAAACATTGGAGCATAGAATTAAGGAAAAGACTTAAACCAGGTAGGTAGATTATGAAAGTGTGAAGAAAGAAAGATATCATTCATTTTTATAGATGACATTATTTATGTAATTGACAAAACTAGAATATGAACTATATTGTGTCACAATTAGGTTTCCTGAATTTGCTAATTGCAGTGTGGTTATATGAGAATATACTAAATTAGAGTAAGAAGCCTAATGTATACAATCTAATTTTGAATGGCTCAGAGAAAATAAATGATATGCAATGAGGAGGGATACAGGGGGAGACGTCAATCTCAGTGTAAACAGCACGACTTCATGAGTATATTGGGAAAATAGAGGAAATATAACCCAAATAAGCATCAGAGTTTTACTACATACTAGCCATAAGGCTCCATAAACTTTGTGGATTGATGAAAGTGTTCCTAGAAGTGCTATAAAGGATGCATAGTAGAAAAAGCCAATGCTGTATTACTCTGTGCCCCATCATCATTTACTAATAAAGGGGGAAAAAAAAACAAGTGATATGTAATGTGAGACAGAATTTGTTGAACATGTGAATCTCATGGGAACTCATATATTGCCAGTGGAAATATAAATTGGTCTAAACTTTGTGAGTCTGCATTTGTGCATCCTGGCTTCTGATCCTACCTGAACTCAGAAGCTAAGCAAGGTCCTTGAGTGGGAGACCACCTGGGGGTACTAGGTGCTGCAGGCTAGGGAGAAGGACCTGGCAATCCACTCCCAATACAATCTGCCATTGAAAACCCTTTGAGTTGCCGAGAAGCACTGACAGTAATGCCAGGCATGGCACAGTCATGAGATGTTTCATTCTGTTGTACATAGGGTCACTACGAGTCCGCCTGGACCCAACTCTACAGCACCTAACAAACAAACAGCAACAAACTTTCTGAATGGGATTTTGGCAATTTGTATCTGTTTTTTGTTTCTTTTGTTTTTGAGGCAAGGTCTCTCTGTATAGTCCAGGATGGCCTGGAACTCTCCATCCTCCTCCTGGGTGCTGGGATTACAGGTGTATGTCACCACTCGCAGCTTTGTATCAAGTTTTTAAACAGTTTACACCAGCAATCTTACTTTCTTTCCTGTGGTAATTGTAGGAAGACTACAAAAAGATGTATGAATAAGGATATTATATCAGAATGTTTTACTATTGAGAAATTATCAATGACCTAAGTATGTAAAAGATAAGACTGCTTAAGTATAAATATAATTACATACTATACAAATATTAAAAGGATATGAATCTATATCGGCACATTGTCTGTAATATATTCCTAAGTGTCAAAGCAAGCTACTAATCAAGCATAAATAATATTAACCTATTTTTTCAAAAAGGGGCAGTTTTACAGATATATGAATGTGTGTATGTGTTTGATTAATATACTTAGGTGTAATCTGTGTGTACACACACACATGCATATATCTACCATATATGTGTGAATATACATAGACATTTGGACGGCTGACACCCCTGCCAGTGATTAGTTTTGATTGTTGTTGTTGTTGTTGTTGTTAGGTGCTGTCGAGTCGGTATCATAGCGACCCTCACAGGGTTTTCAATGGCTGTTTCGGGATTGCCTTGGGAGTGGATTGCCAGGTCCTTCTCCCATTTTTGTGGTGCTGGGAATTGAACTCGGGACCTCAGAGACTGCAGTGCAGCACTCTACCAACTGAGCTAAATCCCAGCCCCTAGTTTTGATTAGTAACTTTATAAGTGATTTTTATACTTTTTATATTAACTTACTTTTACAAATAATACATATTACTCTTCTCATCAAATTTTTGTAAGGTGATGCTCCTTATTAAGGTTATGTGTTTTTATTTTATACCAATGTAACAACTTTTTATATTCAATAAAATATTGCTATATTTAATGATTTCTGTACTAGAGTAGATAAGATATCTGAGTAGTAATTACAGAATTTGTAAATTCTTGTTGGTCAGCTGCTTTCATTCTGTCACTTGGTTAAAGTCTGTTACCTTAACTTTCCTTCTGCTTTACCAACATGATGCTGCTCACACAGCTTAGCTGAAGTACATTATCATTTTTGGAAGATCAGAGGACATGTCCTAATTATGACAGTTATTTGGTACCTTTGTACGTAGAATTATGTATTTCCTTTTAACAGTACTCAAAAACGTGCTTTGATAGAAGTTTTGTGTGCGTATTTTTGCTTCTTTCATTTTGTATTTTGATGCTATGAATCAAACCCAGGGCATTTGCACTTGCTAAGCACTTTCTCACTGAGCTACAACCCCTGCCCCTGATTATTGTTTTTATAGCTTAACTTTCAGCAGTCAATTTTGGAGGTATTTGCCATTAAGCTTTTATATTTTGTTTTTCTCTAACAGATTTTTCTTCAATTAGTTAAAAATATGGATCCTGAAACAGGGGGCCCACAGATGACCAAAGTGACACCTCTTCAACAAATGCTTGCCTCTTGTACTGGAGCTATACTGACATCATTAATGGGTAAAATTATATTACCGATGTACATTATGTAACTTTGAATGAATCACTGATTCCATTAGAGTTTTACTATCTGTGAAATCATGATAATACCAATAATGCTAACATTCCTTCATCAACATGATAATATAAACAGAAACTTAAACACAGAAGATCAAGAGACTTGAGTTTTGTCCTTGCTTGGCCATTCTCAGAGTCAGTATGCTTAAAGACAGTACCTACTTCTCTCTAAACTTAATCTTTTCCTTGAAAATTAAGGGCTTCAAAGAAAAGTTCTTAGAGATCCCTATCACATTAAACTTTTATGACTCTTTTATTTTTTTTTAAATAGAAAGCAATAAGAGAGTAAAATATTTGCATATTGAATAGAACAATTTGGGCAATATATGGGAGCCAGAAAAACAAATAATGTCTTACAGTGAATTTCTTAAATTTTTCTGGATCACGTTTTTCTATTTCTTATAGTGAGTTTCTTATAGACCTATCCATGTCATAGATGATAGTTTAACATTATAATGATTTTAAGTTGGTAATTTAATTAAGATAACAAATGGTTAGAACAAATAAACTAATGGCTTTATGATGTATCTTCAGGTCAGAATTTTAGGGTCATAAAGCCCTTAGAAGTGAACCAGTGTTACTTTCTCACTCTCACTCTCAAATGAGGAATAATTTTCTTGAAGCCTCTATTTGCCACTTTTTCCTACTTGGATAAATTATGTTGTTGTTAGGTGCCATCAAGTCAGGTCCAACTCACAGCAACTCTTACAGGGTTTTCAATGGCTGAATGTTTTGGGATTGCTTTGGGAGTGGATTGCCATGTCCTTCTCCTGTGGGTAAAATACAGCATGCAAATTAAAATAATTTGCTTTTTCTGTTCCCAAGTGGAATGATATAACTTAATGCTAAAGATGATTTACAATTCAAATTTTCATTTCCTATAGTTTTATTTGATACGGGTAAATTTAACAGATTAGGAAGGCTAATATTATTTATTATTTGTAATTGCATAGTTATTTTCAAATCTTTAGACTTTGGAACTTTCCTTCCTTTAGAGAACATATTTTCTATTAATAGAATCATTGTTGTAGATGTATTACAAATGACTGTTTAATACCTGTGAGAGAAGTCATTGCAGTCTGTCTTTTCATTGGTCTTTTTTTGAGTTACTAGGGAATTGAACCCACAGCCTTGCCTGTGCTTTGCAAGCTTTGTACCATTGAGCCATACCCACAGCCCATTTTTCACCCTTTTGTTTTGAGATAGTGTCTCACTAAGTTATGCATGCTGCCTCTGGCCTTGAATATGTGATCCTCCTTCCTCAGCCTCCCAAATTACTGGGATTACAGGCATACGCCCCCTTGCCCGGCTTCTCTGATCCTTTTTTTAACAAAATTCAACAGCAAAAAATAAGAATTTTATATTCAAGGAGTAGGAGTACTGTTCAGTGTTAGAGTGTACTCAAGACTACTTTAAGGTAAATAGTCTTCCCATTATGTTGTTGTTAGATGCCATCGAATCATGTCCAAATCATAGCAGCCCTCATAAAGTTTTTCAACACCCTTTATGGCCTTGAGGAAAAATATGAATTGATGTGTTTTGTCTTTTTTGAAAAATGTCTGTGTAATTTACACATATCACTTGCTAATTGAAATTTATATGTTCATAGTGACACCCCTGGATGTTGTTAAAATTCGACTCCAAGCCCAGAACAACCCATTTCCCAAAGGTATTTGTGCTAGTTATCTTGAAAATGTTATATCAGACTTTCAAATGTTACTTCATTCATTTTCATTTGAATAATGTCTTATTGGTTTTTAGAATTGATGCCTCATGTAGAAATGCTTTTTCACCGTTTAGTTGTACATGATGAAGTATAGGCAGAAAAACATACATATATGTGATATGTTGTTGTCATTGTTGTTAGGTGCCATCGAGTTGGTATCCAACTCATAGTGACCCTACGTACAACAGGTGAACCACTGTTGTCAGTGCTTCTCTGCTATTCATAGGGTTTTCCATGGCAGATTGATTTTTGGGAGTGGGTTGCCTGGTCTGTCTCCCAAACCTACAGCACCTGGTGTTCCCAGGCAGTCTCCCATCCAAGTACTAACCAGGCCCGACCCTGCTTAGCTTCTGAGATCTGATGGGATTGGATACCACAGGGCTACAGCTGCAGGCATGTGATATGTATATATATTTTATCTAATATTTTTATAGACCTTCTAATTAAAGCAAAGAATGATTATATATTTGGATATATACCTCTCAGGTAAGAACAGAATTATACTTAAAAGGTATGTTAGAATCTAGCTTCCTTCTTTGTCTAAGAATTATGCCTCTTATAAAACTTTAATAACAATTACTGTTGCTTAAATCTAGTGATTAGAAATTTATTATTTTATCAGGCAGCTTGGCTAATTGGTGGATAATAGTTTATGTGAAATTACGTATTTTCATAAGTTGGGGAAGAATACCAATTCCATGATCAACCTTTAAAGTTTTATGAAGATGTGGTCCTTCAGACATACTTAAATAGCAGAAAATGTACAGTACCATGAGAAAATTGGCTCATATAAATGCCTCCTGTTGAATGCATAGAATTGAGATGAGATAAACAATAGCCATATTTCAGATAAATAAAAGGATAGTTGAATTGTAGGAAGAGACTAAAGGTAGTCTCTTACACATTAAAGAAAGCCTTAAAAACAGATGGAGATGCTTAGATTTATGTATTATGAAACTCACAAAATTATATATAGTTCAATAAAGAGTACAATTTGGCAGCAAGAGGAATGCAAAAAATGAGGAGAGTTGATATTAGTGAAAGTTGTAGTAAATTAGGTAGGAACTGACAAAAATATATAATTACATGTCTCAAATTCCACATAAAGTGTTGTCCACCAATTAACCCAGAAGTACAAATACAGAAAAAGGGACAAAGCATAGATTATTTACATTTATAATCTACTCTGCATAGCAGAGTTTTCCTGTGAACAAGAAGAAAAGACATGCATCAATATTCTCTTTTCAAAACAGACTTTTTCCCCCTCTGTATTCCTCAGATAACCTTAAAAAATTTATTTCTGTGTACATTTTCTTACCACAGTTCTGAAAGTATAGAATCCACTAATTTACTCCTTTACTCTGCACATGAATTTACAACTCAGTACCACATCATCAGGCAAACTGAATTAATTATGTATGTTTCGTCCTAGAAAGAAAAGATAGTTTTCTCTTTCAATATTATTTCTCTTTCCATAGTTTTCTATTCTCTTCTTTATACTATCAGTTTGTTTGTTTGTAAAAATAATATAGTTATGTGAAGTAATTATTGACTCTTGGCATCTTTGTTAGGAAAGTGTTTTGTATATAGTAATGGACTCATGGATCATATGTGTATATGTGAAGAGATGGGCAACAAAGCATGGTATAAGAAGCCAGGAAATTTCCAGGGAACATTGGTAAGGAGATTTTATTATTCAGAATCACAGTATATTTTCTATTTTTATATTTACTTTCACATATGAAAGACTTTCTAATTGGAGAAAATTAAGTCTAGCATATTAAACCAGGAAAAGAGAAGTATTTCTTTCCCTTTTAACTTTGTTAACTTTCATTGGTTCATGCTTTTTATATAGGATAAAAAAGCATTGGCTTTTTAAAATTCTTATTATTTTTTTAGGTACATGTCTATAATCTCAGCAATTTGACAGACTGAGGCAAGAGGATCACAAGTTCAAGGCCAGAGGCAGCCTTTGCAATTTAATGGGACCTTGTCTCAAGATAAAAAATACAGGGGGCTGCAGGTACAGCTCAGTGGTAGAGCACTTGCCTAACATGTGTGAGGCCCTGGGTTCAACAACTACTGCCCCCCACCCCCCAAAAAAAAAGAAAGAAAAATGTACAAATTTCACATATGCTTTTCCCAGTTTCCTTGAGTAATGATAACATTTTTAAAAACTAGTAAAGGTCACAACCAGGATGTTAACATTGATACACTCTTAAAGAATAATTCTGTTATTACAAGTATTCTTCCTGTTTCCCTTTGAGAAATACTTCCATTTTTTCTTATGCTCTTATGCACTCTTTAGACCTGAGCAATTAATAATCTGTTCTTAATTTGGAAAATTTTGTCATTTCGAAAATACTATATAAGTGAAATCGTAACATATATAACCTATTAAAGTTGATATTTTTCACCTAGCATAATTATCCAGGCTATTGCATGTGTTAATTCATCTGGTTTTTTTTTATTGCCCAGTAGTATTGCATGGTATGGATGTGCCACAGTTTGTTTTCAGAATTAGATATTGTGAAATAAAAGCTACTACAAACATCCATTTATAGTTTTTTTCAGATTAAAGTAAGTTGTCATTCCTCTGTGATAAAAGTTTCAGGAATGTATTTGCTGAGTGAACATGAAGGTTGCATTGTTGAGAGAGTAAGAAATCATCAACCTGTTTTCTATGGTTCTCCTATTTTACATTCCCATCACCAATATATGAGTGAGCTAGTTTCCCTGTGGGCTGGGATTTAGCTCAGTTGGTAGAGCTGCGCTGCAGTCTCTGAGGTCCCGAGTTCAATTCCCAGCACCACAAAAATGGGAGGACCTGGCAACCCACTGCCAAGGCAATCTCGAAACAATCTGCCATTGAAAACCCTATGAGAGTCGCTGTGAGTCGGATACCGACTCGACGGCACCTAACAACAACAACAAATTTCCCTGTATTTTCACTAGCATTTGGTGGATTACTGTTTTATTTTACTTTATTTTTACTTCTATTCTATTCTATACAGGATCTCCCTATGTAGTCCAGGATAGCTTCAAACTTGCAATCCTCGTGCCTCTTTTTTCCTTCTTTCCTTCCTTCCCTTTTCTTTCTTTTTTTCTCTACCCTCCCTCTCTCTGCATCATTCCCTCTTCCCCAACCCCTTTTTTTTTCTTTCACTATGGATCAAACCCAGAGTTTCATTGTACAGGTTGGGCAAGCACTTTGCCACTGAACTACATCCCCAGCCTTCCCACTCCATTCATATGTTTATTTTTAAAAGTTATTCTAGCACCAGACGTGGTGGTGCACGCCTATAATCCCAGCAACAGCAGCAGCTCAGGAGGCAGAGGTGGGAGGAACACAAATTCAAGACCAGAGGCAGTCTGTGTAATTTGAGACCCTTTCTCAAAAAAGTAAAAAAAAAAAATGGACTGGGGGCAGTGCTCAGCGGTCCAGCACTTGCAAAGCATGCAGGCATGAGGCTCTGCGTTCAACCCCCGGTACCACAAAAAAAAAAAAAAAGTTATTCTAGATATTCCTAACATTCCTTTGCCTCTCCATATAAATTTTAGGATACTCTTGTTTATTTATATTAATAATCTTACAAATATTTTTATAAAAATTACATTAAATCTGTATATTAATTACAGGAGAAATGACATCTTTAGTATGTTGAGTCTTCTAATGCATTTTTAACCTGCCTTGTTGATGTTAGATGCCATCAAGTTGGGTCCAACTAATTGTGACACTTTGTACAACAGAACAAAATACTGCCTGATTCTGTGCCAGGCATACAATCTTTTTTATGTTCAAGCCCATTGTTGCAGACACTGTGTCATCCATTAGTTGAAGGTCTTCCTTTTTTTTCATTGAACTGCCAATCTCCCAAACATGGTGGTGTTCTATAGGAATTGGTCCCACCTGACAACATGTCCCAATACATCAGATGGAGTCTAGCCATCCTTGCTTCCAAGGAGCACTGTGGTTGCACTTCTTCTAGGACAGATATGTTGGTTCTTTGGCAGTCCATTGTATATTCAGTATTCATCTCCAGCACCATAATTCAAAAGCATCAATTCTCCTTATTCAACATCCATTTTCACAATATGTTGTAACTGAAAATACCATGGCATGATGCAGTGCACCTTTTTCTGCAATGTGGCATCTTTACTTTTCAGCACTTTGAAAAGATCTTTTACAACAATTTTTCCCACTGCAATGCATCTTTTGATTTCCTGACTGCTGTTTCAGTGGGTATTTATCATAGAACCAAGTAAAGCAAAATCTTGGACAACCTTGATCTTTTCTCCAATTATGAAGCTGCGTACTGACCCAGTTGTAAGGATTTTCGTTTTGCTGATGTTGAGTTGCAGTCTACACTGAAGGCTATGTTCTTTGATTGTCATCAGTAAATATTTCAAATCTTCTTCACTTTCAGCAAGCAGAGTTGTGTCATCTGCATAATGCGGATTGTTAATGAGTCTTCCTCCAATCCCAATGCCGCATTCCTCTTCATAAAGTCAAGCCTCTCAGATTGTTTATTCAGCATAGAGATTGAAGAGGTATGGTGAAAGAGTACAGCCCTGACACACACCTTTCTTGATTTTAAAACAGGCAGTGTTTCCTTGTTCTAGTGTAGCTACTGCCTCCTGGTGCATGTATAGATTCCTCATGAGTACAATTAAGTGCTCTCATATTCCCATTCTTCGCAATGCCATCCATAATTTGTTGTGTTCTACACAGTCAAATGCCTTTGCATAGTCAATAAAACATAGACATCTTTTTGGTATTCTCTGCTTTCAGCTAATATCCATCTGACATCAGCAATGATGTCCCCGATTCCATGCCCTCTTCTGAATCTCACTTGATTTTCTGGCACTTCCTTGTCTATATACTGCTGCAATGGCTTTTGATCTTCAGCAAAATTTTACTTGTATGTGATATTGATGATATCGTTTGATAATTCCTGCATTCGATTGGGTCCCCTTTTTTGGGAATAGGCACAACTATGGATCTTTTTCAGTCAGTTGGCCAGGGAGCCGTTTTCCAAATCTCTTGGCATAAACAAGTTAGCATCTCTAGTGCTGCATCTGTTTGTTGAAACATCTCAATTGATATTCCATCAATTCTTGGAGGTTTGTGTTTTGCCAATTCCTTCAAGGCAGCATCCACTTCATCCTTCAGTACCTTTGGTTCCTGATCATATGCAGCCTCTTGAAATGGTTGGTCATGCACCAATTGCTTTTGTTGTAAGGACTCATCCATCTACTTTTGAGGTTTCCTGCATGGTTTAATATTTTTCCTGCAGAATCCTTCATTACTGACACTTGATTCTTGAATTTTTTCTTCAATTCCTTAAGTTTGAAAAAAACAGTGTGTGTTTCTCCCTTTTTGATTTTCTATCTCCAGCTCTTTGCACGTCATTTTAATATTTGATCTTTTTTTTTTTAGTTGCTCTTAAATCTTCTATTTAGTTCTTGTACTCTGTCATGTCTTCTTTTTACTTTAGCTGCTTAATGTTCAAAGGTAAACTTCAGAGTCACTTTTGACATGTAATTTGGTCCTTTCTTTTTTTCCTGTCTTTTTAATAATCTTTAGCTTTCCTCATGAATGATGTCTTTGATGTCCTGCCACAACTTGTCTTCCATCATTAGTATCTAACACATCAAACCTGTTCTTGAGGTGGTCTCTGAGCTAAAGTGAGATATACTCAAGGTCATACCTTGGCTCTCTTATACTTGTTCTAATTTTCTTCAGTTTTAGTTTGAATCTGCATGTGAGCAGTTGATGGTCTGATCCACAATCAGTACCTGGGCTTGTTCTGACTTTTGATATTGAGCTTTTTTCCATTATCTTTTTCCACAAATGTAGTCAATTTGGTGCCTGTATGTCCCATGTGAATTCCATTCGTTGCCATTTATGTTAGTGAAAGAATGTATTCGCAATGAAAAGCTCATTGCTCTGACAAAATTCTATCATGCATTCTTTAGCATTGTTTCTGTCACCAAGGCCATATTTTCCAACTACTGAGCCTTCTTCTTTGCTTCTAACTTTTGCATTCCATGCACCTATAATTATCAGTACATCTTGATTACATGTTCAATTTATTTCAGATTGCAGAATCTGGTAAAAATCCTCTCCGTCTTCATTTTTAGCCTTAGTAGTAGGTATGTGGGGCTGGGATTTAGCTCAGTTGGTAGAGTGCTGCACTGCAGTCTCTGAGGTCCCAAGTTCAATTCCCAGCACCACAAAATTGGGAGAAGGACCTGGCAATCCACTCCCAAGGCAATCCTGAAACAGTCAGCCATTGAAAACCCTTTGAGGGTCACTGTGATTTGGATACTGACTCGACAGCACCTAACAACAACAACAAAATGGGTATGTAAATTTGAATAATAGTCATATTAACTGTTCTTCCTTGGTAGGCATATGGATATTATTCTATCACTGACAGTATTGTACTTCAGGACAGATCTTGAGATGTCTTTTTTGATGATGAATGAAACCCCATTTCTCTTTTGTCGTTCTTGGCATAGTAGATCATATGATTATCTGATTCATAACAGCCCATGCCAGTCCACTTTAGCTTACTGATGCCTAGAATTCCATTTCTTTTTTGATGATTTCTAATTTTCCTAGGTTCATACTACATACTTTCCATGTTCCAATTATTAATGGATGTTTACAGTTGTTCTTTCTCATTTTGAATTGTGCTACATCAGCAGATTGAGGTCCCTGATGCTTTACTCCCTTCCCATCTTTAAGGTGGAACTTTGAGGGGCCTGGGATTTAGCTCAGTTAGTAGAGCGCTGCTCTGCAGTCTCTGAGGTCCCAAGTTCAATTCCCAGCACCACAAAATGGGAGGACGTGGCAACCCACTCCCAAGGCAATCCCGAAACAGTCTGCCATTGAAAACCCTGTAAGGGTCCCTATGAGTCGCTCATGACTCGATGGCACCTAACAGCAACAACAACTACTTTGAGGAGGCAACTCTTCTCCAGTCATCTTTTGAGTGTCTTCTAACCTGAGGGGCCCATTTTTCTGGCAGAATATCTGATAGTGCTTCTCTAATATTCCTAGGGTTTTGTATATCATTATAACTGAGCAAATTCTCTGTGTGTCTGTGTGTGTGTGTGTGTGTGTGTGTGTGTGTGTTACTGGGGGTTGAACCCAGGGCATGCTTTGCAAGTGCTGGACCACTGAGCTGCACCTCCAGCCCATCTTTTTACTTTTTTGAGACAGGGTCTCGCCAAATTACTCAGACTGCCTCTGGTCTTGAACTTGCGATCCTCCTGGCTTCCGAGCCACTGGGATTACAGGTGTGCACCACCACGCTTAGCTGCAAATTCTTAATAGATAGCATATAGTTGAGTAATGTTTTAAATTCACTGTCAGTTTTCATTTTTTAATCAATATACTTAGACTTATTACATTAATATAATTAGAGATGTTAGAGCTTATTTATACCTCTTTATTTCTTCTCTGTTTGTTCTGTTTTCTATTTCTATTATTTTTCTTGCCTGTATCTGTGTTATAGTTTTTAGAATTTTATATTGCTCTGTAGTGTTTCTGTGTATTTAGTTCTTTGCTGAGAAATTCTAATTTTTCATTTGTTTCAGGCATGTTCATATATGATCTTTTAATTTTTTTTATGTTGGCTGCTTTGTCAGAGAATCTAACATCTTCCTTAGTTCAGCATTAATATTTATTGTCCCTCTTCATTTAACTTAACGTCTTCATGGTTCTTAGAATGGTGAATATTGTTTACTACAATCTGGGCATTTTGAGTATTGTTATCAAACTCTGAATCTCATTTGAACATTCCATTTTAAATTGGCTGTTTTTTTTTCTGATACTGCTTCCAAAGGAAAGAAGGGTGCCACCTTGTTACTGTTGGGCAGAGGTAGAAATCTAAGTTCCCTACTTGCCTCCACTGGCACAGTTTGAAGGAATACCTCTTCACTGTTAGGCAGGAGGGAGAGTCCTGCCTCTGGACATGGATTTCGCTGATTCTATGGTAGGGGGGCCTCATTACTGTTGGATGATGACAAAAGTCCTACCTTTCCACTTTTCTCCCTCTGATACAAGCCTAGCCTGTGTGTGAGAAGAAGGGCTCTTGTTACTGATATGGAGGGGATAAGTTTCAGTTCCATAGGCCAGACGCGGTGGCGCACGCCTATAATCCCAGTGGCTCGGGAGGCGGAGGCAGGAGGATCACAAGTTCGAAACCAGAGGCAGTCTGCATAACTTAGTGAGACCCTGTCTTTAAAAAAGTAAAAAAAATGGGCTGGGGTTGCAGCTCAGTGGTCCAGCACTTGCAGAGCATGCAAGCGTGAGGCCCTGGGTTCAACCCCCAGTACTGCAAAAAAAAAAAAAAAAAAGTTTCAGTTCCCTATTGATTTTTTGTGCCACCACCCCCATAAAGGTGTTACAGTTCTTTATTGCAAACTTACTAGAGTAGAAGTATAGGCTGCCTACTTAGTCTTTGCTGATAGGGTTTGGGTGGTGGCACAGGTGTTTGACTAGAACATTTGTTATCTTAAAACTATTCTCCCTTATTAAGCTTTCCTTTTCCTGGGAGAACACGAAGTCCTTTGTAACTGGCTTCTTTGTCATAGCACAGTGTTGTAAGATTCATCAATGTTGTAGCATGTATCTGTCTTGTTTTATCTCGTCTTGTCTCGTCTCTTTTCTTTTCTTTTTCTGACTTGGAAGTTGAGCCCAGGGCTTCAGGCATGCTTTGCAATCTCTGTACCACCAAGCTTCACCCCCAGTCCACATTTTACATTTATTTTGAAACACAGTCTTAGCAAGTTATGCAGGCTGCCTCTGGCTTCAAACTTGTGATCCTATTTCCTTTGCCTCCCAAGTGGGTGCGATTAGACGCCTGAGTTACCACACCCACCTAGTATTTTATTTCTTTTTATTCCCAAGTAATATACTATCTTATGAATATAATATAGTTTTATTTATCCATTCATCAGTTGATAGACATTTGTGTTATTTCCACTTTGTTGTTGTTGGGTGCTATCGAGTTGGATCCAACTCTTAGTGACCCTATGTAACAGAGAGGAACACTACCCAACACTGTGTAATGCACATGATCTTTTTATATTTGAGCCCATTGTTATAGCCACCATGTTTCTTTTCATTTTAAGTCATGCCACATCAGCAAAACTAGAACCCAGGAGCTTTGCTCCATTCCTGTCATTAACATCTTCTATTTTGAGGACGCAAGTCTTCTCCAGTCATTTCTTGAATGCCTTCTGGCCTCGGGGGGCTCATTTTCTATCATTATATTTGACAGTGCTTCTCTGCTATTCATAGAGTTTTCGATGACTAATTGTTTCGAGAGTGGCCTACTGGGTCCTTCTCCCTAGTCTTTCTTAGTCTAGAAGCTCAGCTAAAACCTGTCCACCATGCATGACCCTGCTTGTATCTGAAATACTGGTGCCATAGCTTTCAGCATCACAACACAAAGACCCCCTTAGCAAAAGGAGCTGACAGATACATGAGGGATTTCAACTTTGGGGAATAAATAATGCTGCTATGAACAAATTTTTGTATGAACATGTATTTAATTCCTCTTGCATATATTCCTAGAATTGAAATTGTTGGGTCATATAATACCTCTGTGTTTAATCTTTTGTGAAACAGACTGTTTTCCAAAGTGACTATGCCATTTTACATTCCCACCCGTAATATATGAGTAGGTCCCAATTTATCCACATTCTGTTTAGTACTTATTACCTCTCTCTCCTTTCTTCCTTCCTTCTTTCCTTCTGTCCACCTAGTCTGTATGAAGTGCTATTTCATTGTGGTTCTACTTTGCATTGCTTGAATGATCAATGATGTTGAACATTTTTCTCATGTGCTTATTAGCCATTTGTGTATCTTCTTTAGAGAAATGTCTATTCTAATCATTTGCTGATTTTAACTTTTTTATTAATAAATCAGAATGTTTATTCACAGTACACTTCCCTTCAACTTGTGCCTGCTTTTGCTTCCTCTTCAGAGGTTTCAAAAAGCAGGCTTTAATGATAATTTCTTAGATTTCATACTTGGTCAAGGAGTTTATCTGATCAATTCTCTACTCTTTTTGCAGTTCTAGGCTGTTGAACCCAGGGCCTCACGTGCTAGGCAAGTGCTTTGCCACTGAACCGCACCCCTAGTTCCCATTCTTAATTTTTTTTTTAATTTTTATTTTGAGGGTCTTTCTGAGGTGCACAGGCTGCCTCTGGCCTTGAACCTGTGATTCTTCTGCTTCAGACTCCCAAATTGCTGGGATTACAGGTATGCACTTTGGCAGCCTGCTGTCTACTTCCTTTTTATAATCATCTTTCAAAAGAAGCTTTTAGAGTAGAACTATGTAGAATAATCAAGAGCCACATAATAGAGATTTTATTCTGTAAGAAGTATTGCCTAGCTGAGCCCAGTGGCACACACCAGTAATCCCAGCAACTGAGGAGGCAGAGGCAGGAGGATCACAAGTTCGAGACCAGAGGCAGTCTGCATAATTTAGTGAGACCCTGTCTCAAAAAGTAAAAAAGTGGGCTGAGGGTGTAGCTCAGTGGTACACCCTCAGTAGTACAGCACTTGCAAAGCATGCAAGGGCGAGGCCCTGGGATCAACCCCCAGTGCCACACACACACACACAAAGTATTGTCTAGAAATGCTTTGTTTTACTTGTGTTAAATTACCATTTTTTGTTTTTGGTTTTGTTTTGTTTTTTTGTTTCTACATGGAGTTTAAACCAGTGTCCTTGAGCATGCTAGGCAACTGCTGTACCACTGAGTTATACCTTCAGCCCCTTTTATTTTTTATTTTGAGAAAGGGTCTCACTAAGTTTCACAGACTGCCTCTGCCCTCAAACTTGCAATCCTCCTGTCTCAGCCTCCTGAGTAATTATCTTTTTTTTTTTAAGAACAGACAGATAAAAATCTAAATCCAAGAAGCTCACTTTAGTAATAATGCTTAAACAAATCAAATTATCAGTCATCACAATAAAGTTTTCTATATCAAATTTAGGGATATACTTTGACTTCTTTCTATTATATAGAAATATACTTTTCTATTATACTTTTAGGATGCCTTTTTAAAAATCATTCGAAATGAGGGCATTAAATCCCTGTGGAGTGGCCTTCCTCCTACTCTGTAAGTTGTAATTTAATATTTTTTCTACTAGGTGATGATTATCTTGTCTTACAATCAGCATGGTTGGACAAAGTCTCGCACTTTAAATGTTAGAACTCTTTCATTTTCTGAAACATTGCTTTGTGAGTCTCACAACTTCCCACTTGATGATGTGCTAGAAGGACTCACAGATTCTAAGGAGGATTATACTTGCGGATATGATTCATTACAGCTAGAGGATACAAGGCAGAATTGGCAAGGGAAAAAATACATCAGGAGTTGACCAGATACAGACTTCCAAACTTCTCCCTCTTGGCATTGTACAGGGTATGCTCATTCTTCTAACAACTAACTTAAGAATATTTGAGGTCTTTCTTCCCTGGAAAACCCACTTGCGTTTCAGAGTGTACAGTTTTTATTGGATGTTGGTTATATAGAAATAATTTGTTTTTATCAGTTGTGATTAACATAAATTCATACCCCTAGAAGGAAATTAGTTGTATACCATAAATCACATTAATTGTACAGATCAACCTAAACAGGGTGGTTTAGTGCTTCACACCTACCCAAAGCATTATTATAGAGAATATTCCAGTGGCTAAATTCACATGAATTGCTCAAAAGTCAGCATGCAAACAGACCCTCCTGAAGACATTGTAGATGATTTAAGTAATCATACCTGCTGCATAAGCATAGGGATTTTTTTCTTTCATGCTCAGAAATAAAGAATTTGGTGTTTGTTTATTTTACTAAAACAGTAAGGTATATTGTGGTATATATACATTCCCTTCTCCAAATAATTCTCTCTACTAACTTTAATTGTGTGAATTAATCTGGTAAACCAGTAAGGCTAAATGTAAAAATTCCAAATACAGTGGTTTTGTCTGTCTCATTTATTTCTAAGAACTTCCTCTTTCCTTTGCATGAAGATTAGTGAGTTTTGAGGCATATATTTTAATGTCTAAGATTATAAAGTTAGTGGCAGCTCTAAGGTCACTATTCAGTTCAACTCTTATATGCTCTGAATCAAACTTTAGTATAAAATAGTAAGCATTCCAAACTATGGTCTATGAGTGTCCTGTAGATAGACCATTGGTACACTGGCTTCTGGTTGCATTAATATTTATGACATGACCGTGACTACAACTTTGTATTTGAATTTAATTAATAATTACCTTTTGATATTTCCATTTAAAAGGATATGTCATTAGAATTCCATCATAAGTAACATAAAGAATTCTGGCCATGTTAATTGTAGATTATTTCTAGTTATAAGCAGATACAATATGTGATAAAAATATTTACAGTTCATGAACTTTCTATTGTTATAATTCTCATAGTAGATATTAATAGAAAAGGCAAATGTAGGCAACCAGAAATAGACTGAAAAAGCCAAAGGAGATGGGGAAGTGTCCTAAGTTGTCTTTTGCTATTCATGACCTGAGCTTGTGCAGTTATATGATCTGAATTTTGTTACATTGCACTTACGTAGTGCTACATTATAACTTATGTAGCATTTATTAGATGGTCTATATTATAACTTATCTTTACAACTAGAATTTAAACTTTTGGAAGGAAGCTGCCTATTTCATATTGTTTTACTATTTACTAAGTTAAATAATGATAGTTTTTTAATAAAAGAAAAATTGCCAGGTGTAGTGGTACATGCCTGTAATCCCAGCACTCAGAAGGCAGAGGCAAGATGATACCAAGTTTAAAGCCAACCTGGACTACATAACAACCTTGTCTCAAAAAAAAAAAAAAAAGAAAAAAGAAAAAAAATTATATCATGGCTAATTTGTTGTAACTTTTAGCTTATCTAAAATAAAAGTTTGGGGCTAGGGGTGTAGGTCAGTGGTAGAATGCTTGCAGAAACATGCCTAAGGACCTGGGTCAAACTCCCCAGTACCACTAAATAAATAAACAGATAAATAAATAACTTCTAAAAAAATAAAAATAAAAAGATAAAATAAGAGGTTTTTTAAAAAGTTCATATCATATTTGAATTTAACTTAATATAAGTCTTTTTGATAATTCTGAACAAATCTTTTTGTGTGTTTCTAACAGAGTAATGGCAGTTCCTGCCACGGTTATTTATTTTACCTGCTATGATCAATTATCTGCTCTTCTGAGAGCCAAATTAGGAGAAAATGAAACTCGAATACCAATTGTTGCTGGAATTGTGGCCAGATGTAAGTAATAATCTTTTATTTTCATTTTGATATCTGTTTAGAACTTCTGTTTAAATTTTGACATTCACAGAGAATTTATATTATATACAGAAATTGGTAAGATATTTTTCTTATTCTGGTTTGTACCAAGTTCATGTCTAAACTCCAGAAGTCATATGATACAATGATTGCCATCAGAATGAGATAGGATTAGCTCATCTTGGTTCAGTCTTGGACAGTTTTTAGAGTGATGTCAGAATTTGTTCTTATTCACCTAAACTTCCAGGGTGTCACCTGGGCCCATACATAATTCATGCCAAAGTCTTGCGGCATTTTTCCTTATATACTTTGGAACTCAGACCTTTGTCAGAAGGAAGTTTGCCTCTAAGCAGAAGAACATTTTTCTTGGTGAAATAGGAGGAAGGTTTATTTGGGGGAACTAATTGGAATAAGTTGTTAATGGTTCTGGTTGACTGTAACATTTCTGGAGCTATCCTTGAAAGCTGAAGCCAGAAAAAGGTATATAAAAATAGACACATTTTCATCATAGGAAAAAACCTGTGCCAAAATGTTGACATCATTAGGTCTTTATTTTAAGGTTTACAGACATTTCAGAATCAAAGGGTAAAATACTATAAACCACATGAAATATTAATTTTTGCATGTGTGTTTGCATAGTACATGGCTTTGTTTTTGTTTCCTTTTGTTTGTTTGTATTAGTTGGTGCAGTAACTGTGATAAGTCCTTTAGAATTAATTAGAACCAAGATGCAATCTAAGAAGTTTTCTTACAAGGAACTGCATCGATTTGTCAGCAAGAAAATATCTGAAGATGGTTGGATTTCCCTTTGGAAGGGTTGGGCTCCTACTATTCTTAGAGATGTACCTTTCTCAGGTATGATTTGGCTTATTATTAGTATGTACTCAAATTTAGGTAGCTTTGTCTTATTTATATATTACTTTTTATAAGTTTTTAAATCCTTTGTGGCTAAAACTTATTTTCTGTCTTGACCACAAATTTCTAGTTCATTATTGGACTTTCAGATCTTTACAAGATCTTCACTTCAGATTTTTATTAAATGAACAGTTTCAAATTGAAGCCCTATTTTCTTTGTGTTTAATTTCCTTTTTAACATTAATTGGATGCAGGTGTGGAGGCATAAGTCTGTAATCCCAGCCTTTGGGAGACTGAGGCTAGCCTGGGCTACATAAGGAGTTCCAGGGCAACCTTAGCTACAGAACAAGACTGACTCAAAAATTAAAAAAATAAAAATAAAAAAGAATTAATGGGTGGGTACTCATATTCAGAGAATACAAACTACTTTTAACATTATTCTAAACTAATCATAATCAGTATGATGGGTACACTACTACAAATCAAAATATTATAAAGTCCATTTAAGACCACCTTTGAATTATTTGGACTCTTTCAATTATTAAAAATAAATAGCTCCCCATTAAGTGAGTTTCATATAGAGAACTATTACAGATCAAATATGTGGTCATGTTCAATTATGCTGTTTAGAAACATAAAGAATGTAACTAATCGTAGATTCTTATGCCAGTTATGTTTCCTTGACTTTTTAAAATATGTATTTAATATATAAAAAGTAACAAAGATATGTTACGAGGTGTACTAATAAAATGAACACGTGTGAACTCATCACTAAATGAACTTGATTGTTGGTGCTTTTTTAATTATGAAATCATGCGTATGCTTTTTCATTGTCACATCCCCAGTGGTAGCCATCATGCTGAGTTATTGATCATTTATTTGATTTCTTAAATGAATTACTGCTAAAAAGTATATTACTTACTTTTGCTTATATTAAAGTTTAAAAAAATCCTTTCACTCAAAAACTTTCCTAAGATTCATTGTTGTTATATGTAACTATGTTTTCTCCACTTGTAATCTTGTTTATGTATAAATAAACAAAAGAGAAATACTGCTATGAAAAAATTTTCAGCAGTTTCTTGGTGCACCTATGCCATCATTTTCCCCTATTAGATTTTCTGGCTCATATAAATACCATATATACAGTCTAACTTTGCTTGGTAATAGTTCTTTTCTAAAGTGATTATCATACTATCAGCAGTGTATGAGATTTCCTGCTGCTTCACAACTCTACCAACTCTTTTATTGTCAAAGTTCTTAAATTTATTTAGTAACTTAAATAGGTATCTCACTTTAACTTACATTTCCCTGATTACTAATACTGATTCCCTGATTACTAATAAACTAATAAACTCTTTCATTGTCCATTCAGTTATTCATGACCTATTTGGGGATATGGACCAAAATAAGTGTTCAGTATCATCCTCCTCCCACACACTTATATGGATAGCTTGTTGATTCAGCATGTTTATTGAGTAACTATAGTTGCTGAAGGGATCTGCAGTCTCAATTTTGCATGTCAAATTTTCATGCATGCATGGATTTGTTTCACTAGTTAATGTGTCTAAATCTATGCCAACACCATTGTCTAAATTACTATGTCTTTGTTGTTAGGTGCCATCAAGTTGGATCCAACTCATGGTGACCCTGTGTACAACAGAATGAAATACTACCCAACAGTGCCACGCACATGATCTTTTTATGTTTGAGCCCAGTGTTGTAACTGTGTTCCTTCTTATTTTGAGTCATGCCACATCCCTGAAATGAGGTCCCTGGGGCTTTACACCATTCCTGTCATTAAGGTTGCCTCTACTTTGAGGAAGCAACTCTTCCCCAGTTGTTTCTTAAATGCCTTCCAACCTGGTGGGCTCATTTTCCAGCACTGTATTTGACAGTGCTTCTCTGCTATTTATACAGTTATCAATGGCTAATTGTTTTGGTAGTGGGCTGCTGGGTCCCTCTTTCTAGTCTTTCTTAGTCTCAAAGCTCAGCTGAAACCTGTCCACCATGGGTGGCCCCGCTGATATCTGAAGTACTGGTAGCATAGCTGTGAGCATAACAGCAACATGCAACCCCTCCAGCCCAACAAGCTGACAGACACATGGTGGAGTATAGTCTTCAGGGTCTTTTAAGTATAGGATCATATTGTCTGCAACTAGGGGTAATTTGACTTCTTCCTTCCATATTTGGATTTCATTTATTTCTTTCTCTTGTCATATTGCTGTGGCTAATACTTCAACTACTACATTGAATAGCAGTGGAGATAGTGGACACCCTTGTCTTGTTCCCAATTTTAGGAGAAATTATTTCAGTTTATCCCCATTTAGTATGATGTTGGCTGTAGGTTTTTCATATATTTCCTTTATTACGTTGAGGTATGTTCCTTAGTTTCTAGTTTCTTCAAGGCATTTTATCATAAAAGGTGTTAAACTTTGTCAAAGGCCTTTTCATCTATCAGGTGATTTCTGTTTCTGAGTATTTATATACTGTATTATATTTACTGCATATGTTGAACCAGTTTTGCATCCCTGGAATGAAACCAAGTTAATCATAGTATATGATCTTTTTAATGTGTTATTGAAATTAATTTGAATTAATTTATTAAGGATTTTTATATCTAGATTCATCAAAGTAATTGGTTTGTAGTTTGTCTTTCTTAAAGTATCCTTATCTGGTTTTGGTATCAGGGTAACAATGGCTTCATAGAATGAATGTGGTAGTGTTCCTTCTATTTGTATTTTATGGAATAATTTGAGGAACATTGGTGTTTATTCTTCCTTAAAGGTCTTATAAAATTCAGCAGTGAATCCGTCTGCTCCAGGGCTTTTGTTGTTGTTGTTAGACTCTACTGCTGCTTTGATCTTGTTGCTCATTATAGGTCTGTTTAAGTTTTCTTATATCCTCTTGACTTAATTTTGGTAAGTCATATGTGTCTAGGAATTTATCCATTTCATCTGAGTTTTCCAGTTTTTTAGAATATAATTTTTCAAAGTATTCCCTAATGATTTTCTGGACTTCTTTTATATCTGTTGTAATGTTCCCTTTTTCATCTCTAATTTTCTTTCTCCCTTTTGTTTTTTATTGGAAATTTTTAATGTACAACTTAATGGGTTCCATTGTGACAAGTATTTCATTGTGACATTTCCATATATGCATTTCATTGTATATTGCTCACATAACTTTCCCCTTACCCTCTCATGACCCTCCTCCTCTATCTCTACCCCCACACCAATGATCTTTCTACTTGTATGTCTTTCTGTGAGAATATTTATCTATATACAGGCATCCCGATTTTTACTTAAGTCCAAACTATTTTCTATAGTGACCTACCTTTTTACATTCTCAGCAGTATTACATGAGTGATCTTGTTGTTGTTGTTGTTGTTAGGTGCTGTTGAGTCGGTATCTGACTCATAGCGACCCTCTGTACAACAGGGGAAAAACACTATTGTCACTGCTTCTCTGCTGTTCATAGGGTTTTCATTGGCAGATTGATTTTTGGGAGGGGGTTGCCAGGTCCTTCTCCCAAGCCTACAGCTTCTGGTGTTCCCAGGCAGTCTCCCATCCAGGTACTAACCAGGCCTGACCCTGTTTAGCTTCCGAGATCTGATGGGATCGGATGCCACAGGGCTATGGCTGCAGGCACATGAGTGATCTAGTCTGTTTATATTCTTGCCAGTCTTTGGTATTATTGCTATCATTATTATTATTATTATTATGCTATTCTTGTAGGGTTTTTTTTTTTTCCTATCTTCCCCCCTTTTTTTTCAACCATGCTAATAAAGTTGTGCTGTTTACATTGAGGTTGACCTTCCCCCCTTCCTCCCTCTGTATTTACCCTCCCTCTCCTCCCATCTTCTCTCATTGTTGCTTCCCTTTGCTAGATCCCTCCTTCCTTCTTTCCACTCCTTAAATTATCCCTTCTACGCTAAGTTTAATTGAGCCTTTTATTATGTTTCAATTTATGTGTAGGATTTTTTTCCTTCTTTTAAGTTTGATTCAGCTCCCACATATGAGTGAGAACATACCACATTTCTCTTTTTGGGCTTGTGTTCATTTACTTAAGATGATTTTCTCCTATTCTATCCATTTTTCTGCAAATGACATTATTTCATGTTTTTTAATAGATGAGGAGTATTCCATTGTGTATGTATACCATAATTTTCTTATGCATTCTTCTGTTGATGGGCACTTTGGTTGATTCCATATCCTTGCTATTGTGAAAAGTGCTGCATTGAACATGGAGATGCAGGTGTCTCTGTGGTATGATGACTCATCTCCCTTTGGGTATATTCCCAATAGTGGTATAACTGGGTCATATGGTAGATCTATTTTTCGTTTTCTGAGGTACCTCCATATTGATTTCCAAAGTGATTGAACCAATTTACAACCCCACCAGTAGTGTAAAGAGGGTTCCTTTTCTCCACAACCTCGCCAGCATTTGTTGTTATTTATTTTATTGATGTTGGCCATTCTTACTGGAGTATAGTGGAATCTCACAGTTGTTTTGATTTGCATTTCCCTAATGGCTAGGGATATTGAGCATTTTTTCATGTGTTTCATGGCCTTACGAGCTTCTTCATTTGAGAACTGTCTGTTCAATTCCTTTGCCCACTTGTGTATTGAGTTATTTGTTGTCTTGGGGAATTGCTTTCTTGAGTTCTTTGTAAGTTCTGGAAATTAGTCCTCTATCCAATGTATAGGATGTGAAGATTTTCACCCATTCAGTGGAGACTTCCTTGACTTTGTTGATTGTTTCCTTTGCTGTACAGAAGCTTTTTAATTTCATGTAATCCCATTTATCTATTCTTGTTGTGATTTCTTAAGTAGTTGGAGTCTTATTAAGGAAATGCTTTCCTATACCTATATGTTGGAGCATACTGCCTATCTTTTCTTCTAGTAATTTTAAAGTTTCTGGTTTTATGTGGAGATCTTCTATCCATTTCAAGTTAACTCTCGTGCATATTGAAAGGTACAGATCTATTTTCATTTTTCTGCAAGTGGATATCCAAGTTTCCAAGCACCATTAGTTGAAAAGGCTATCCTTTCTCCAATTCACCTGCTTTGTTCTTTTATCCAAAATCAGGTAGCTATAGATGTGTTGGTGTATCTCTGGGTCCTCTATTCCATTCCACTGGTCTTTAGGCCTAGTTTTGTGCCAGTACCAAGCTGTTTTTGCTACTACAGCCCTAAAGTATAAAGTCAGGGATTGTGGTCACACTTGTACTAGTTTTGCAATGTAAGAATGTTTTGGCTATACGTGGTCTTTTGTGTTTCCATATGAATTTTTGGATCATTTTTTCTATTTTTGTAAAGTGTGTCATTGGAATTTTAATGAGGATTGCATTAAATCTATAGATTGCTTTTGGTGGGATAGCCATTTTCACAATATTGATTTTCCCAATGAGTAGGGGAAGCCTGCCACCTTTTAGTATCCTCTGCAATTTGAATTTTTCCTTGTAGAGATCTGTGGGATCTTTGGTTAGATTGATTCCAAGGTATTTAATTTTCTCATGGGCTATTGTGAAAGGGATTATAGCTGTAATTACCTTCTCTTCCTGCTCACAGTTGGTGTAAGGGAAGGCTACTGATGTTTGAGCATTAATTTTGTATCCTGCCACTTTGCTAAAGGAGTTAATTAGGTCTAAAAGTTTTCTAGAGGAGATTTTGGGGTCCTTTAGGTAAAGTATATTTGACTTCTTCTTTGCCTAGCTGTATCCCTTTGATTTCTTTCTGTAGTCTAATTGCCTTGGCTAGGACTTCAATCACAATGTTAAATAAATAATTTGAGTCTTCTCTCTCTTTCCTTTGGTTAATTGGCTGAGGGTTTGTCGATCTTGTTCATCTTTTCAGTGAACCAGTCTTTGTTCATCAATTTATTTCACTCTTCTTTTAGTTTCAATTTTGTTAATTTCTGCTCTGATCTTTATTTATTTTTCTCTGTCTACTGGCTGTGAATTTTGTTTGTTCTTTTTCTAAGAGCTTGTGGTGTATCATTATTTGTTTGACCCCACTCTGATTTTTTTTTTTTTTTTTTTTTTTTTTTTTTTTTTTTTTTTTTTTTTTTTGCAGTACTGGGGATTGAACACAGGGCCTTGCGTCTGCATGCTTTGCAATTGCTGGCCCACTGAGCTGCACCCCCAGCCCACTTTTTTTACCTTTTGAGACAGGGTCTCACTAAGTTTTGCAGACTGCTTCTGGTCTCCAACTTGTGATCTTCCTGCCTCCGCCTCCCGAGCCACTGGATTACAGGCGGGCGCCACCTCGGCCAGCTGATTTTTTTTATGTAGGCACTCCTAACTATAAACTTCCATTTTACAACTGCCTTTTGTGTGTCCCAAAGGTTCTGGTAGATTGTGTTTTCATTTTCATTTGATTCTAAGAGCTTTTCTTTTTTCCTGTCTGATTTCTTCACGGGGCCACTGATCATTTAAGATCATAGTGTTCATTCTGCATGTTTGTATGCCTTATGTAATTTCTCTTGCTGTTTATTTCTAGTTTTATTCCATTATGGTCTAATAAATACACGAAATTTTTTCAGTTTTTCTGTATTTGTTAAGACTTGATTTATGGTCTGAAATATGATGTATTTTAGAGAAAGTTCCATGGCCTGCTGAGATGAATGTGTATTGTGTAGCTTTTGGGTTGAATATTCTGTAGATGTCTGTTAAGTCCATTTGATCCATTGTGGTGCTTATCTCTGAAATTTCTTTGTTGATTTTTGCCTGAACATTCTTTCTGTTGATGAAAGTGGGGAATTGAAGGTGCCCACTATTATTGTATCTAGAACTTAAGTTCAGCAGTATTTTTTTAATGAAGTTGGTTGCACTGATGTTCAGTTCGTATATATTTGCAATTGTTATACCTTCTTGATCAGTTGTTCCCTTTATTAATATGCGGTGACCATCTTTGTCTCTTTGGACTAGTTTTAACTTAATATCTACTTTGCATACGGATGGCTACTGATTTTTTGGGTTCCACTTGCTTGATGTATCAATTTCCATACTTTCTCTTTTAGTCTGTGGGTATCCTTGCCAGTAAAATGTGTTTCTTGCAGACAAAAAATTGTTGGATCTTATTTTTTAATCCAGTCTGCTAATCTGTGTCTTTTAATTGGGAAGTTAATTTATATTTATAAATTTATATTTAGGGTTATTATTTTTGGGGTTTACTGGTCCTTGTAATTGTAGTGGCTGTTTTCCCACTTTGATCATATACTATTCTTTTCTTTCTCCCCTATTTATTGTCAGGGTTCACTGGTTTTTTGAGTTAAACATGACTGATTCTTTCCTAGTTTTCTTTAGTTTGTCTTTTCCTTCCATGAAGTTTATTCTTTTCTGTACTCTCATGGTATAGACTATCTTTCTTCCTTCAGTCTATATAAGATTCCTTTAAGTATCTTCTGCAATGCTGGCTTATTGTTGTAAGTGCTGTCAAGTTGGATCTAACCCATAGAAACCCTGTATACAACAGAACAAAACAATACACAACACTGCCCTGCACATGATCTGTTTATGTTTAGCTATTATTGCAGCCAGTATGTTCCTTCTCATTTGGAGTCATGCTACATCAGCAAAAGGAGGTCTCAGGGGCCTCCCTGTCATTAGGGTCGTAGATTCTACTTTGAGGAAGCAACTTTTCCCCATTGTTTCTTGAATGTTTTCCAACCTGCAGGGCTCATTTTCCAGCACTATGTTTGACAGTGCTTCTTTTCTATTCATAACATTTTCAATGGCTAATTGTTTCAGGAGTGGGCTGCCTGTCCTTCTCCCTATTCTGTCTTAGTCTGGAAGCTCAGCTGAAACCTGCTCACCATGGGTGGCCTTGCTGGTATCTGAAATACCAGTGGCATAGCTTTCAGCATCACAGCAACACAGAAGCCCCCAGAGCACAATTGGCTGACAGACATGTGAGGGAATGCTTGTTTGATGGTTATATATTGTTTTAGTATGCACTTGTCTTGGAATGTCTTTATTTTTCAATCAATTTTAAATGATAACTTTGATGCATATAGTAATCTTGGTTGGCAGTTAGTTACCTTCAGTGTTTGAAATAGTCATTCCACGCTTTCCTAGGTTTTAGTGTTTGTGCTAAGATGTCTGATATAATTCTGATGGGTGTTCCTTTGTAGGTAAGTTGGTGATATTCTCTTGCAACTTTTAATATTGTTTATTTGTTCTGTAATCTTGGCATTTTAATTATGTGTCATGGAGAGGTTCTTATCTGGTCGTGTCTCTTTGGTGTTCTAAATACTTTTTGTGGCTGAATGTCCACTTCTTTCCCAGATTTGGGAGATTATCTGCTGTACTTTTACTGAATAATTTTTCTATGCCTTTAGTTTTTATATCACTTCCTACTTATATCCCATGTATTAGGTTTGATTTCTTGATCATGTCCCAAAGTTCTTAAAAATTGTAGTCATGTTCTTTTATTTTTTTTTCTTTGCTGATATCTAAATGTAGTATTTCCTCAGTCTTGTCTTCCATCCTGATTTTCTACCTTCTGCTTCATTTAGCCTTCTGGTGATGCTTTCCACTATGTTTTTTATTTGGTTCATAGAGTTCTCTGTTTTCCCTCCCCCATGGGATTCCATGGCTGGAGATGTGTTTTACTCATTCCCTTTCACAGTTCAGCTGCGTTTTGCAACCTAGGACCATCTCCTAAATTCCTCTGTGGTTTCTGTGATTTTCCAACCTCTTTTCAATGAAAAAGTATCCATTCCTTCCTATTTTAACTCTTTTTTTTTTTTACCAAGTCACATGGAGGCTGCCTTTAATCTGTCATCTTAAACTGGAAGTCCTTGCTATAGATTTTTGATGCATATACTTTATCAAGTTAAAGAAGTTCCCTTTTATCTCTAGATTTCCAAGAAATTTATGTTTGTTTGCTTTAAGTAGAAGTATTTTTATCACTTTTTCTTCATCATGAAATTATCCAAAGGTATTATTGATATTATATATAACATTTTCTTATACCAGCTACCTTTGTGCTTTTGGTATAATGTATGATCTTCTATGAAACTCTTTTGTTTTAGGTTTTGTTTTTTTGTTGTTGTTGTTAAGGATTTTTACACCCATGTTCATCAGTGGATTGGCCTTTTCATTTTCTTTCTCCATCTTGGCCTGGTCAGGTTTTAGAATTATAGTCCTACTTTACTGATGTATAGCCTTTTTTTCTCTTGTACTTCTGAGACTAATAGAATATTATTGAGAATTTCAGTTTCCCCTTTTAAATCCCACTTAAAACTAAGCAGAAAGCAAAGTATGTCAAGATTAGAATTTCTCTTTCCCTTTGATGCATAACTTCATAAATCTTTCCTTTAAGGCTATGTTTTATT
>VMDO01019592.1:0-19376 GCA_007922755.1 Pedetes capensis
TTAATGAAAGAAAATTAGATGTGAAAGACTAATTTCTGAAAATTCAATTATTGTATCAATGGTTGTCCTGTTTTTTGGTTAAACCTTTTTGAAAACATTTAAAATCTTGTTTCCTGTCTTCAACAAAAATAATTCATATTTTTATATTTATACTTCATATTAATATTTTATATTTAGTATTTGTCAACTAATTGTATATAGCTTAAATTAACATATTTAAAATGTGATAACATTATATAAGCATATTGTTTGGTATCTATGTATTTTGTACTTTTAAAATTTGGTTGTATTGAGTTATCAATTAATAAAGACTATGAACCCATATTTTGATGGATAACTGTTTACAGATTTTTAAATCTCAGCCCTTCTGTTTCTGCTTCTGTCCCACATGTGGTCAAACTGTTAAGAAAACCTGGTTGCTCTCTTCTCTGGTGCCAGTGGGAAGTTCAAAGCATATATGGGCACCCCTTCAACCATTATGAAAACTCAAATCTAGTCATCTTTCTCTGCTCTCTCAAGCCATTTTCATGCCAGCTTGGGAGACCTGCCCTCTCTCCTCAGAAAGCCTTGTTATGTGAGTAGAAAATCTTTTCATGCTATATTTTGGGGTGCATGTGGCATCATCAGTCTCCCTATGCAAACCAAATCTTGCTTCTTCAGAGTATCCACAACACATCACAGTTGTATTAAGTTAGGCCTTTCCAAAGGCTTTTAAGAAGAAGGCTGATGCAATTAATGATAGAGGTTAAGAGAACTTTTTAAAGACTTCTAAAAAAAAAGAGAGAGAAAGAAAAAATTCTAGTTAAAAAGCTAGAGTTTTGTTTTTTCAGGAATTTATTTGATAACCCTATGATTGAAATAATCGGTAGTTTTGATATAATAAAGACATTGACTCCATATGAGAAAGGAGGAAAAACATGGAATTGGTTTATTTGTTGTTTAAGACATGCAAAACTAGCTTTTAGTATTGAGTGACCCAATGATTCTATGGTTTATTTTTTATTTTTTATCTTTATTTTTGGAGAAAAGTCCAGGCTAGCCTTGAACTCATTATGTACAAGCTGGCCTCAAATTCGTGATCTTCCTGCCTCAGCCTCTCAAGTGCTGAGATTACAGATGTGGACCACCACACCTGGGTTTATTTTTACTTTAAATAGAGTAATATCTAACATACCAGTGTGAGTAGATTTATCATGTATCAATAAATGAGATAAAAATAAAGTCAGTATTTTAAAAGGATCTACAGTGCACATGGCATCTTGAGAGCATATAAAAAATCTAAAAGACATATTCTTATACTTGAGAACTTATAACTTGGTTGAGATAAAACTCAGGAAACAATAAATGCACATTACAATAAAATAATTATTTCTATGGTTTATGGTATCTGTAATAGAGAAGAGATCAGTTGCTTTAAGAATAGGAAAAGAAAGATCATGATAGACTGGAAAGCCTAAGGAAGGATTCACTGAAGAGGTAGAATTTTAATTAGGACTTTAAAAATATGTAGATTATAAAAATTATTGAGTATAAAGTTGATACATTTTTTCATATATATTTTTTTGATGCTGAGTATGGAATCCAGGCCTTTGCCCATGCTAAGCACATGCTCTATACCCCTACCCCTGAATTGATGCTCTTTTAGCTTTGCACTTTTTGTTGCTGAACTCTAATGGCAGATGTTTAGTAGGATTTCATGAAGCACTTTTTGAATTAATAGAATTGAACTGAATTGGTAAAGGAGACAGGGAGAGATTTCTAGGTAAGGGGAATACTATGAACAAAAGAAAAATGTGTGTGTGGAGGGAAAGAAAATTGTCCTAATTGGAGTGGAGAATAATAGGAATTTGAGCTAATAGATATGATAAAACTGATTAATTTGAGGATCTCAGTGTTTTGATTTCTGAGGGCAATGAGGAACTTATATCTTAAATTCTAGGTCTGTAAGAGAAAAGGAATAACTAAGGAAGATTGCATTATTGTTGTCAGGTTCTGTCAAGTTGGATTAGACTCATAGTGACCCTATGTACAATAGAACAAAATGCTCCCCAACACTGTGCCATGCCTGCCACCATGTCAGTGCTTCTCTGCTATTCCTAGCATTTTGAATCGCTGATTATTTTTGGGGATTTCTTCAGGAGTTGATTGCTATGTCCTTCTCCTGTTTTTGCAGTGCTGGAGATTGAACCTGGGTCCTCAGAGAATGTGGAGCAGTGCTCTACCATTTGAGCTAAACTCCAGCCCAAGGAACATTAAACTGATAATATGGTCAAAGCTGGGAGAAATCCTAACTACATCATTCCAATTTTGAGGGCCAGTATATTAGAGTTCTCCAGAGATATAGAACCAATAGCACTCTATCCATCTGTCTACCTAGATTTTTCTTAAAGAATTGGAGGGCAGGATTGTTGAGGTGGCAAGATTGAATCTGTAGGGCAAGCCAGTAGGCTGGAAATTCAGGTAAAAGTCAATATTGCCGTCAAGTCCAAAATTCACAGGAGAGATCAGGCAGGCTGAAAACTCAGGCAAAATTTCTATGTTACAGGATTGAGGCTGAATTCCCTCTTCTTTTGGAACCCTTGGCCTTTGCTCTTAAGGCTTTCAACTGATTGGATGAGCCACATACGCACTATGAAGGACAATTTGCTTTATGCACATTCTATTGATTTAAATGTTAATCACAAGCCAGTACAGTGGTACACACCTACAGTTCCAGCCTCTCAGGAGGCTGAAGCTGGAGGATCACTTAAACCCAGGAGTTTGGTGCAACATAGCAAAACCCTGTCCTTAAAAAAAAAAAAAGTCACATCTAAAAAATACATTCACAACAAAAACTAGAATTTTTAGTGTTTAACCAGACAACTGGGTACCATGCCAAGTTAACATAAACCATTGTATCCAGCATCTTCAAAGTTCTCTCTGTTTTGCCTTTACGTGTCTTTCTCTTTGTTTATGAAATCTCCCGTGGCTTCCCTTTTATAAGGATACATATGATACATTTTAGGACTGTTAGGTAATCTTCCTACGTTAGCTTTTGCAATGCTATGAACAAAATACCTAACAGAACAACTTACGGGAATGTATTAGTGAGCTGTGGCTGTAGCAGAAAAACCAACACAACCAAACTTATGCAGGAAAAGATTTATTGTAAGCTCACATTTAGAGGATCAATCCATAATGGCAACAAGATGCGCATGGTGGCAGTGGACAACCTCATACCATGCTGGGAACGGAGGGAGAGAGCATTCTGGAATTGTGAATCTGGATAAAAACCTCTAAAGGGCCGCCCACCATGACTTAATTTCTCAAAGCTAGATGCTGTCTCCCAAAGTTTCTATAGCCACCATAAACAGCATCACCAGCTGGGGACTGAATGTTAAAGCATGTGACCTTTGGGGATATTTTATATTCAATCACAAGGAATAAAGATGTATTTGGCTCAAGGTTTCAGCAGTGCAGTCCATGTTGGTGGAGAGGGCATGACCAATGAGTCAGCAAGAGTGCATGGCAGACTCTTCTCACATGACGGCAACAGAAAGCAGAGAGAGAGACAGAGAGACAGACAGACACACCACGAGTATGGGCCCAGGTATAACCTCCAAAAGACTGCCCCCAGTGACCAACTTCTGCCAACCAGGTCCCACCTCAAAGTTCCAAAACAGCACCATCTACTGGGGACCAATATGAGCCTTGGAGGAACTTTTATATTCAAACCATAACACTTCACTTCTGCTCTCCCCAGAGGCTCATGGCCATCTCATAATTCAAAATACATTTAGTCCACCCAAAAGAGTCCCCAAATTCTTAATAATCTCAACATTGTTCAAAAGTCAAGTCCATCCAGGTGCCATGACACATGTTTGTAATATCAGCTACTTTGGAGGCTCAGGGAGGAAGATCACAGGTTCAAGTCCAGAAGTAGCCTACATAACTTAGACCCTGTCTCAAAATAAAGGTAAGGGAGCTGGTGGTACAAGTCAGTAGTATAGCACTTCCCTACAATGCACAAGCCCCTGGCCTCAACCCCTAGTACTGGAGAAAACAAAAAGGTCCAATTCCAAAGTACCCCAGAGACTGAAAGCAATCTTTTAGTTGTATGCCTCTGTAAAATAAAAAACAAATTGCATATTTCCAACATACAATGGCACAGAGTAACTATTCCTATTCCAAAAGGAAGGAACAAGAGGATAGCAAGGATAGCAGACCAAAGAAAAACCAAAACCTAGCTGGGCAAACAATGAATCCTAAAATTCCATGTGGGGCTTCTGTCACACGTGGTGTCATGATGTGAGCACCAGTGGGCTTGCACAGTCCCCCTATGGCTTTGCTATTTGCAGCCCATATGGTCTCTCGGGCTAGAGGCACTCATTATCTGCAGCTTTTCTAAGCAAATGTTCCATGTTGCTAGCATCTTCAATATCCTGGGGTCTCCCTTGAAGGTTAGGCCTCACCCTCACAGCTTTACACACTACCTTCTCAGGTGCTCCTTTCAGGGAATCTGACCTTCCAGTCCTTCCTTTGAGATTTTGGTGGAAACCTCCATGGCCCTATCACTCTTGCATTCTTTTTTTTTATTGGAAATTTTTAATGTACAACTTAATGTGTTTCATTCTGACATGCATTTCATTGTGACATTTCCATATATGCATTTTGCTGTATAAGTTCCACCTTACCCTCTTGTGCACTTCCTCCCCCATCCCACCCTTCACCAAAGACCTCTCTTCCATTTGCATGTCTTTGTGTGGTAATATTTTTCTATATATCCTTGGATCCTAATTATGTTTAAGATCAAAACTTTGTCTGTGGTGAGCTATCTTTTTCATTGTCAGTAATATTACATGAATTATCTAGCCCATACATGTTATTACCATTCTTTGGTATTATTGGTGTTACTATAATTATTTCCAGAACTATTAAAGTTGGGCTGTTCACCCTGAGGTTGCTCCCTCCTCCATTCCTCACTCCTCCTTGTTCCTCCTCTCCCCACTCTCCTCTCCCAGGATTTCTTCCTTTTTCTAGATCCCTCCCTCCTTCTTTTGTGCTCCCCAAATTGTCCCTTCTCCACTAAGTCAATTTTAGATTTTTGTTATGTTCTGACCTCCGCATAAGATTTTTCCTTATAATTTTTGATTCAGCTCCCACATATGAGTGAGAACATGTGGTATTTCTCTTCCTGGGTTTGTTTGTTCACTTAAAATAATTTTCTCCAATTCCACCCATTTTGCTGCAAATGGCATATTTCTTTCTTTTTTTTTTTTGATTGCTGAATAGTATTCCATTGTGTATATGTACCATAGTTTTTTTTTATCCATTCTTCTCGAAGGGCACTTTGCTATGTTGATTCCACATCCTTGCTATTATGAAAAGTGCTTCATTGAACATGGTGATGCAGGTGTCTCTGTGGTATGATGACACATCTCCCTTTGGGTAAATTCCCAATAGTGTTATACATATGGTAAATCTATTTTTAGTTATTTAAGATACCTCCATATTGATTTCCAAAGTGGTTGGACTAATTTACAGCTCCACCAGCAGTGTAAGAGGGTTCCCTTTTCTCCACAATCTCACCAGCATTTGTTGTTTGTTTTATTGATCTTGGCCATTCTTACTGGAGTAAGGTGGAATCTCGGAGTTGCTTTAATTTGCATTTCCCTAATAGCCAGGGACACTGAGAATTTTTTTCATGTGTTTCATGGCTTTATGGGGATCTTCATTTGAAAACTGTCTGTTCAATTCCTTTGCCCATTTGTGTATTGGGTTATTTGTTTTCTTGGGTATTTTTTTTTTTTTTTAGTTCTTTATAAATTCTGGTAATTAGACCTCTGTTGGATGTACAGGATATGAAGATTTTTTTCCCATTCAGTGGGTATTTTCTTGACTCTGTTAATTGTTTCCTTTGCTGTACAGAAGCTTTTTAATTTCATGTTATCCCAGTTATCTATTCTTATTGCAATTTCTTGAGCAATTGGAGTCCTATTAAGGAAATACTTTCCTATGCCTATATGTTATAGTGTATTGCCTATCTTATCTTCTATTAATTTTAAAGTTTCTGGTTTTGTGTTGAGGTCTTTTTTCCATTTTGAGTTAACTCTCATGCATATTAAGAGATGTGGGTCAGTTTTCATTTTTTTTGCAAGCAGATGTCCGTGTTTCCCAGCATCATTTATTGAAAAGGCTATCCTTTTTCCAATTCACTTGCTTTGCTCCTTTGTTAAAAATTAGGTGGCTATAGGTGTTTTGAGGTATTTGTGGATCTTCTATTCTGTTCCACTAGTCTTCAGGCCTATTTTTGTTCCAATACCAAGCTGTTTTTGCCACCAATGCCCTGTAATATAAAGTCAGGGATTGTGTTTCCACTTGCACTAGTTTTGCAGTTTAAGAGTGTTTTGGCTATACATGGTCTTTTGTGATTCCATATGAATTTTTGGATTATTTTTTCTATTTCTATAAAGTCTGTCAATGGAATTTTAATGGGGATTGCATTAAATTTATAGATTGCTTTTGGTAGGATAGCCATTTTTACTATATTGATTCTCCCTATCCAGGATCAGGGAAGGTCCTTCCATTTTTTAACATCCTCTGCAATTTCTTCCTTTAATGTTTTGAAATTTTCCTCATAGGGGTCTATAGGGTCTTTGGGTAGATTGATTTCACAGTACTTCATTTTCTGGTGGGCCATCGTGAAAAGTATTGTATCTATAATTTCCTTCTCTTCCTGCTTACAGTTGGTGTAAAGGAAAGTTATTGATTTTTGTGTGTTAATTTTGTATCCTGCCACTTTGCTGAAAGAGTTGATTAGATCTAAAAGTTTTCTGGATGAGGTTTTGGGTCTTTTAGGTAAAGTATCATGTCATCTGCAAATAATGATAGTTTGACCTCTTAATTGCCAATCTGTATTCCTTTGATTTCTTTCTCTAGTCTGATTGCCCTGGCAGTCACTCTTGCATTCTGCATAGCTGCAAAACCAGCAACACATGTATGATGCCAAAATCTGCCTCCAGCATGAAGAGTAGCCAAGTCCCCAGAGACCATTGCTGCAGCTGCCTCTGAGTGCCTGGGTGACTAAATTCAGGAAAACACTTTCCTAGGAAGCCTTGTTCAAGCAGGACACACCTGCAACTTTCTCTTCACAAGAGAAAATCTTTCAAACAAGTTTTTAATTTTGTATCCTCAAATATGATGGGTGGAGTTTGACTAATTCCTGAGATGCCCTTCAAGGCATCTTTTCTGTTGTCCCACCACTTAGCCTCTCTTTAATGATTCTAATCTCTTTAACAGCTCCACTGTCCTTGTCCGTAATTTTCAACTTGCTCCTTTTCTGGATAGACTGCACAGTTTTTCAAGTCATTCTCTTCTGCTTTTTGCTCCTGGTTCTCACTGTAAATCTGGCTAAAAGAAGCCAGCAACAACCATGCCAGAGCTTGAATGCTATGCTGTCTTGAAATTTCCTCTGTCAAATTAGTCCATCATCTTTTAAAAATATTTATTAAAAAATGTTTTCAGTGCATTAGAGTTAAATTCAGGACCTTGCACATGCTACACAAGTGTTCTACACTGCACTGCACTCCTAGTCCCTTTTTTATTTTTTATTTTGAGACAGGGTCTCACTAAATTGTGCAGGCTACCTCTGGCCTTGAACTCATGATCCTTCCACCTCAGCCTCCCAAGTCACTGGGATTACAGACATGTGCCATATCACCCAGCAGTCTATTGCCTTTAAACTCAGCCTTCAACAAAGTTCCAGGACATGGACAAAGTATTGACAAATTCTCTACTGGAATATAACATGAATGGTTATTAATCCAATTCCAAACAGAATCACTGTTCTTATCTGAGACATTATGGGTACAGTCTTTACTATCCAGATTCCTATTGGTATTCTGGTCTTCTGAGATCCCATCAGGATCACCCATTAAATTTTGTTTACACCATTTCAAACTCTTCCAAATTCTTTCTGCAAACCAGTTCCAAAGGCCTAAGGACCACGTTGTTGTTGTTGTTATTGTTAGGTGCCATCTAGTCAATATCCAACTCATGTTGACCCTATGTACAACAGGTAAAACACTATTGTCAGTGCTTCTCTGCTATTCATAGGGTTTTCAATGGATGATTGTTTTTTGGGAGTGGGTTGCCAGGTCCTTCTCCCAAACCTACAGTATCTGGTGTTCCCAGGTGGTCTCCTATCCAAGTACTAACCAGGTCTGACCCTGCTAAGCTTCCAAGATCTGATGGGATCAGATGATACAAGGACCACTTAGTCAGGTAATATTCCATTGTGTGTATATAACATTTTCTTTATACATTCATAGCACTTATATAGTTTCCATATCTTGAATGTTGTGAATAATGCTTATGGTTTGAGTCTGAAACGTTCCCCCAAAAGTAATGTTGGAAATCTAGGTCCCCAGGTGATAGAACTGTTTTGGGAGGCTATGGAACATCTGTAGGTAGGACCTAGCTGCTGGAAGTAGGTCTCTAGGGATGGGCCTTTTAAGGTTACCTGGAATTGTGGTCAAGTTCTCTCTGCTCTCTGTTTTCCTGCTGCCGTGATGTGAAGGTTGCCCATGGTAGGCTCTGCCACTACTCTACCATGTCACCCCACCACTATGGACTAAACCCCTAAAGCAATAAGCTAAAAATAAATTTTTCCTTCTTAAATTGTACTGTCAGGTATTTTGTCACAGCCACACAAAAGCTAACTAACTCAATGCTGCAATGAACATGTGAGTATTCACAGCTCTTTGACATACTGATTTCATTTCCTTTGCACATATATATCCAGAGATGGAATTGTTAGTTCATAACATAGTTCTATTTTCAATTTTTTGAGGAACATCCACATTGTTTTCCATAATGTCTGTACTAATCTACACTTTCATCAAAGTGTAAGTAAATTTCTTTTCTTTTGAATTTTTGTTAACATTGATTATCTTTTATCTTTTTGATGTCTATAGACATACCACCCTGTTGTCCAGTCTTGTCAGATCTCGGAAGATGAGCAGGCTTGGACCTGGTTAGTACTTGGTTGAGAGACCTTCTGGGAATACCAGGTGCCATAGGCTTGGGAGAAGGACCTGGCAGCCTACTGCTAAAACAACCAACCATTGAAAATCCTATGAATAGAATCATTGACAATAGTGCCAGGCCTGGCACAGTGTCAGGTAGTGTTTCATTCGGTTGTATATAGGGTGGCTGGATGACACCCAACAACAACAACAACACAACAACCTTTTTTATAATAGTCATGGTAGGGAGGCTTGAATGGCCTGGAGCCTGGGACTGGGGACACTGGCCTGGTGCTGAGGCAGACATAGAGCCTGGGTCCAGGATGGGCTTTGAGTCTGGGGCTACAGGGGCTGGCCTGATGCTGGGGTAGGACTGGAGCCTGGATCTCTAGGGTCTGCACTGGAGCCTGGGGCCCTTAGATCAGCTTAAAACTAGGGTTCACTGGAATGGACAGTAGCAAAGGTGAGTGCTCCCTACACACTCTTTCTCTCATGCAGAGGGTATGTCTGTGTGCAATGATCAGGCTTAGAGAAGGGGTGACATGGACAATGCATCTTTTATTCCTAATCTCCCTCCAGATGCTGTAATCTCTCACCTGGATTCCTTAGTGTTTTTGAAGCTATTATCTTGATGGTTGTTCAAATTGATGTTTCTGCAAGATGAGCACTAGTTAACTCCTGTTCTACCATCTTACTGGAAATAGTTATCTTTGACATTGAAATATAGTACTTTGAAACCCTGAGACTGAAGTTAGTTTATTTAAATTTGATTAATTTTTTTGGGGGGGCAGGAAAATGGTTTTATTCTAGGGCTTAGGGGGTGCAGATGCAGGCTTGGGTTGAGGAATGTGAGGAATGCCATGCCTCTACTTCTTTTTCCCTCTCCTCTCCTCTCTTCTCTCTCTTTTTTCTTAGCGACAAAACCCAAAGCCCTTTTCAATTGAGGCCAGGAGGAGTCTGGAGGCAGGGGCAGATTAAAGAGATTTGGGGAACATTTGAGACAGCCAGCTCCAGGTCCTGTCTGCAAGTTCTGGAATCTGCCGACCTGCCCACTTGTTCTGGCAGCCACTCTGAGGGGCTCGTGTCAGAGGCAGGAAGATGCCAGTTCCTCTCCAGAGCTCTGCCCTAGACCTGGAAAGGGTCCGTTTCAGTGTGCAGTGCTCACTCTGGGGTACAGAAGTCCTGCCCCTTCCCAGCTGGGACTCTGATGCTTGGCATCCTCAGGGTCCTCCTTGCGGGTCTGACATTCTGCCCTCCACGCTGGAGGATCTTTGGGTCATGAAGGGAAAGGGGTGGAAAGGCTGCCCCTCCTCCCTGACTATGTGAGGAGCCACCAGGTGTGCTTGGTCCTGTGGGTTAGGGGCTGAGTGCACAAATTCGAACTGCTTCTGCCTCTCAGCATGGTTGGGGAAGGGCAGCTGGCCCTGGTAGAGGTGCTTGATGAAGTGGGCATCTCACTGGAGGAGGCCTGGCAGGGGCAGCCATGCCTCATGAAGGCCCTCTCATTGAATACACAGTCTTTGCTCTGTCCGCTGGGCTTCACGAGGCCCTTCCCCTCTTGTTCCTGCAGATGTCTTCTCACTCTCTGCCCGGTTGATGCTAACGCGGCTGCTGAAGATATCGTCTCCACTATGAGCTTGGCAAACTTGTTGCCGTCCTCAGCTGGGGCGGAGATGGGATGCCCAGTGACCTGCACCGGCTTGCTGCTGGTCTGGCTGGAGAGCTGGTATCCGCGGATCTACTGCCTGCTCAGCTGATCGGTCTTGGAGTCCTGTTCCTCATGTAAGTGCCCTCCGGGGTCAGCTGCTCCCACCCTCAGGTTTGGCGACCCCGTCTCCCTAAGAATGAATCGCAGATGCCGAGCTGGCTCTGAGATCGTGGGTTCTGGTTTAGCTGGATTAACTTTAAGAGTTCTGAAACCATAATGTCCTGTGCAGAAATCACTTGACTTTATTGTTGTTGAGTTTGAATCAGTATGTGTATTAAGGTAATTTACCATGTAAAGGAATGTACTTTTTCCAGTGTTCTGTTAGATTTTAAACAGTATAATTTTTATCAAATTTAAAGCTGAATGAATGAAATGCACTTAAGCATTACAGTACTTGAGGTTGACCCAGGGCTTTGTGTATGCCTAGTAAGCATTCCACCACTGAGTTGTCCCGATATGCCCCCTTTTGATTTAATTTAGCTTATTTTTTTGAGACAGGGTCTCACTAAATTGTTCAGGCTGGCCTCCAGACTCAAACCTGTGATCCTTCTGCCTCAGCCTCCTAAACAGCTAGGATTATAGGCATGCACCACAGAATCTAGCCTGGAATGTATAGATATGCATTGTAAAAAAGTAGTAAACTGTCTACTACTCTGCTGATTCAGGGTTTTAAATCCTGGTTGGTGAATGGAAAATATAAAGCTTACATTTTTATTTGTTCTAATTTAGTAGGTATTAGAATTTCAGGGGCCTGAACAAGTAACTAACTAGAGCTTTTATAATTGCAAAATGACCAGAGTGCTGGTAAATTTGAAGACCTATTATTATTACAATTTTTAAAATAAAATTTTCTGACTTTTTTTTGGAGACAACTTGCTGTGTAGCCCAGGCTGGCTGTGAATTACTGCCTTTGCTGGGATTACAGGCATGTGCCACCATGCCTGCAAATTTTCTGACCTTTTGAGGGAATGAATGAAGAAGCGATGTATAAAGATGGTAAACCTGGCATGTTGATGCTTTCCCTTTGAATTTCAATTGCTTCCATATAAATTGCCTTAGAGGCTGAATGGCTCATTTAGATCTATCTCCACTGCCTTGCTTTACATTTTGCTCTTGATTTCTTCAAAGTTGACATAAGTCACATGTAATCAAATCTATATTCCTGGTGGAAAGACTTGTTCTAATATTCTCTGACTCACACTCATGCTATTTACAGCTCAACAGCTCTGTTTCTAGACCATCCTTTTAATTTTTATAAAGCATGCTTAAAGCGATCATAGAATTTGCGTTATACCTTATTATTTAAAAAAAATCTAAAAGTAGAATGTGTTTATGTATAACTTGTGTTCAGCTATGTCAAAATATGTTGTTGTTAGGTGCTGTCCAGTCGGGTCTGACTTTATGTAGAGCAGATTGAAACACACCCCGATTCTGTGCCAGGCATACAATCTTATTTATGTTTAAGCCCATTGTTGCAAACACTGTGTCAATGCATCTAGTGGAGTGTTATTGTTGACCTGCTACTCTCCCAACATGATGTCTTTCTGCGGGGATTGGTCCTTCCTGACTGTATGTCCAAAATACCTAAGACACGGCCTAGCCATCCTTGCTTCCAAGGAGCACTCTAGTTGCACTTCTTCTAGGACAGATCTGTTGGTTCTTTTAGCAGCCCATGGTCTATTCAATATTCGTCTACAGCACCATTATTCAAAAGCATCAATTCTTCTCCTATCTCCCTTGTTCAATGCCCAGCTTTCACAACCATATGATGTGACTGAAAATACCATGGCATGAATCAGGCGCACCTTCATCTTCAATGTGACATCTTTCCTTTGCAATACTTTAAAGAGATCTTTTGCCACAGCTTTTCCCATAGCAATGCGTCTTTTGAATTTCTTGGCAGCTGCTTCCGTGGGTGTTGATTATAGAACAAAGTAGAGCAAGATTGTGGACAATCTCAATCATTTCTCCATTTATTGTGAAAAGGCTGCAATGAAATACCAAAATGTTAACAGAGGGTTTATGCTATGTAATAATGTCACTGTTTTAAGTTAATTAAATGAAATTTAATTTTGATTTATTTATTTTTGTGAAACTGAGGATTGAACTCAGGGCCTGATATATGCTACGCAGATGCTCTACCACTGAGCTATATCCTAAGCCCTTTATTATTTTCTTTTTAATTTTTTAAAAGATAAATTATATATTAGATCATATCCCACTAGTGTTAGTTTTCTTAGGTATGACAATGGTGGTATGGTTGTGTAGGACAATGTTCTTACTTTTAAAAAATACATATCTGCAATCTACTTTCCAGTGGCTTTTTTAAAACTTTAACTTTCTCCTCAATTTTTTTTATTATAGTAAAATACACCTAAAATAAAATTAACCAGATTAAGCATAGTAGCTCCTCCCAGTCCATAGCTTTCTTTTTCCCATATTTTCAGTTACTGCAGTCAGAGTTGACCATATATAAAATTTTTTGTGTGGTAGTGTGGGTTGAACCCAGGGCCTCACACTTGCATGCTTTGCAACTGCTGGACCACTGTACCACTGAGCTGCACCCTCAGCTCATTTTTTTTTCACATTTTTGAGACAGGGTCTCACTAAATGATGCAGACTACCTCTAGTCTCGAACTTACCATCCTCCTGCCTTCACCTCCCAAATTGCTGGGATTACAGGCATGTGCCACTGCACCCGGCCAGAGTTGACAATATTAAATGGAAAATTCCAGAAGTAAACAATTCTTGAACTTTCAATTGCACAGCCCTATTCTGAGTATTATGAAATTTCACACCATTCTGTTCTGTCTCATCTAGGACATGAATCATCCCTTAGGCACTTCGTCATTTTAGAGAGAAAGGGATTCTATTCATAGAACTTTTGTTATAATGTATAGTTACATTATTCCATTTTATTTTTACATATTGCTGTTAATATCTTACTATGCCTAATTTATGAATTAAACTTTACCATGGGTATGTAGGTATAGGAAGATACATAGTATCTTCCCATGGTTTCAGGCATAACCTTGGAACATATTCTCCATGGATGAAAGGAGGACATTTCATTGTTAATTTGTGATTTTTTTTTTTATTGTAAGCATTTGTGGCTATAAATTTTCCTCTTGCATTTTCTCTGTTTCTCATAAGTTTTTGTATGTTGTGTTTTCATTTTCATTTTTTTCTTATTATTTTATAATTTCTCTTGTGATTTCTTCTTTCATCTATTGGTTGTTAAGAGTGAGTTGTTAGCCAGGTGCAGTGGTGTGTGATCCCAGAGACTTGGAAGGCAGAGGCAGGAGTATTGTGACTTTTAGGCCAGAGGAAACCTGCATAATTTAGCAAAACCCTATCTCAAGAAAAAAAGTAAAAAATGGACTAGGAGTATGACTTTAGTGATAGAGCACTTGCAAAGACATGCATGAGGTCCTGGGTTCAACCCCTTAGTATGGAAGAAAAAAGCATGTTGTTTATCACAGATTTGTGAATTTTCCCGTTACTGATTTCTAACTTCATCTGCTTATGGTCAGTGGAGACACTTTGTATGATAGGCATCTTTCTTTAAATCTATGGACTTAATTTGTGGAATAAAATGTGATCTACCTTGTAAAATATACTGTTTATTCTTAAGAAGAATAGTATGCTGTTTTTACAGGGTGGAGCATTCTGTATGTGTCCATTCGATCTAGTTGGCTTATGATGTTATTTAAGTCCTCTATTTCTTTAGTTATTGTCTACCTGGTTCTTCTATTTATTCCTAGAGTTAGGTATTGAAGTCTCTACCTATTATATATAACTGTTCTTCTTCCTTTAGTTCTGTAAGTTTTGTTTTATGTATTTTGATGATTAGATGTGTAAATGTTTACACTTGCTTTATCTTCTTGTGTTAAAACTTTTATTGGCATATAATGTCCATCTTTGTGTCTTGTAAACTTTTTGATCTAAAGTTTATTTTTTCTGACCTTAGTATGGTCACCTCTGCTCTTTTCTGGTTACTATTTGCATGGAATATTTTCTGTACTTTCACTTGTGTTTTTCATTTTGGATCTAACTTGAATCTCTTGTACATAGCATGTAGAGAGATCATATTTTTAAATCTCTTCTTCCAGTCTCTGTATTCTGGTTGGATAGTTTGATCCATTTGCCTTAAAGTCATGATAGATGAAAGAATTACTTCTGTCATTTTGCAATTTGTTTTCTGTATATTTTATAGCTTTTTTCCTTCATTTCCTCTATTACTGTATTTTTCAGTGTTTAGTTGATATCTTATAATGAAACTTAAATTCCTTTCTTATTTCCTTTTTCTGTATATTCTACAGATATTTTGTTTAAGATTACTGTGGGCATTGACTCAAAATCCCAAAGGTATAGCACTCTACTTTGAATTTATACCAGATTAACTTCAATAACATATAAAAATACTTTCCTTATTTAAAAGCTCCATCTTCACTCTTTCCAATTATTTATGTCACAAAATTACATCTTTATATATTGTGTGCCCCAAAATTGAAACTAATAATTTTTTGATATATATTAGTCTATCTTTGTGTTTTGCAACTTTGATTATTATGTGTTTGGTGTGGATGTGTTTGAGTTCATCTTATTTGGAGTTTCTTGAGTTTCTTGGATATTTATATTCATGTCTTTCATCCAATCCTAGGAAATTTTCAGCCATTATTTCTTCCAATATTCTCTCTGCTCCTCTGCCTCTTCTTGTTCTGGCACTATAACAGTGCATTTGTTGATCTGCTTAATAATGTCTTATAGATCCCATAGGTTTTGTTCATTTTCCTGTAATCTTTATACTGCTTATATTTGATACTGAAGTAGTTGAAATGACAGAAAAAGAATTTAAAAGTCTAGTTTTAAAAACAATCAATGACTTCAAAGCAGGTTCAAACAAGCAGATAAGTGAAGTAAGAAAGCCAGTTCAAGGTCTGGATAAGAAGGTCAGTAACATAGATGAGAAATTCAGCAATGAAACTAAGATTCTGAAAAAAAAAAAAAACAGGGAAATTTTAAAAATGAAAAACTCAATGAATCAAATAAAATTGCAGCAGGAAGTATCATCAATAGACTAGATCAAGGAGAAGAAAGAACATCAATGATTAAAGACAAAGTGAAGGAAATAGTACATTTAGATAGCAATAAAGAAAAAAAAAAAAGCATGACCACAACTTTCCAGAACTCTGGGACATAAGCAATAGACTAAACCTAAGAATCTATTGGGTAGAAGGATATAAGATACAAACTAAAGGCATAAAAAAACCTATTCAATGAAATTTATATCAGAAAAACACCCAAATCTATGGAAAGATATGGGCATTCAAGTGCTATAGTCATTTAGAACCCCAAATAGACATGGCCAGAATGGGTCCTCTCCACTTCATATCATAGTTAAAATGCTGAGTATGAGCAAAGAAAAATTATTGAAAGCTGTAAGAGAAAAATGCCAACTTATTTGTAAAGGCAAACTCATCAGAATTAAATAAGACCTCTCATCAAAAACCCTAACAGCCAAGAAAGCATGTAATTACATATATTTCCACTTATAAGGGCAAATAACTGCCAACCAACATTACTATATCCAGCAAAGTTATCCTTTAAATCAGTGGGGAAATAAAGACCTTCCAAGATAAGCACAAACTAAAGAAATTTATGACCACCAAACCAGCATTGCAGAAGATACTTCTTAAGGAATCCTACTCACAGTTGAGGAAGAAAGTCACAAACACAAGAGCTGAGGAAAGAATAAATTTCACAAGAACAAATGAGAATTAGAAAATAATCAAACATGTTCAACTCATCAAACCAGCAAACTCCTAAGAGGAATAAGGAAGAAATAAAACAACAAACAGTAATTAAATTAATTAGGAAAAGTATTTACAGGAATCAGCAAATACCTCCCAATAATAACCAGAAATATAAATAATCTTAACTCTTCAATTGATAGACACTAACTAGCTGATTGGATTAAAAATGAGGATCCAATAGTTTGTTTTCTGCAAGAAATACACCTCATTGGCAGACACAATGGTCTGAAAATGAAAGGATGGAAAATAATATACCAAGCAAATGGAATCCAAAAGCAGCATAGAATAGGTATATTCATATCTGAGTAAGTAGACTTCAAGCTAAAATCAGTCAGAAGAGATAAAGAAGGTCATTGTCTACTAGTAATGGGAAAAATCAAGAAAACATAATAAGTATAAATATATATGAACTGGATGTTGGTGCACACAGTGTCCTACAATAAACACTAGTCAACATAAAGGGATAGATATGTCCAGATACAATAATAGTGAGTACCTTCAATATCCTATCCTCCTATATAGAAAAATATTACCATAAAAAGACAATAAATGGAAGAAAAGTCTTTGGTGTGGGGGGGTAGGACAGGGGGAGGAAGTGCACAAAAGGGTAAGGGGGAACCTATATGAATAATGTGCAACAAAATGCATATAGGGAAATGTCATAATGAAAAGCATGTCAGAATGAATCACATTAAGGTGTACATTAAAACAAAACAAAACAAAACAAAAATATCCTATCCTCCTCAACAGACACATCATCCAGAAAAAATTAACAAAGAAACTTCAGAGTTAAACTACACCAGAGATAAAATGGATTTAGTAGATATCTATAGAATATTCCATCTAACATCTGTGGAATATACATTCTTCTTGGAAACCCATGGAATTTTCTCCAAAATAGATCTCATTTTAGGCTATAAAGCAATTCTCAACAAATATAAAAATATCAAGATGCATATATGTAACTTATATCATAATGGAATAAAATTAGAAATTAATATGAAGATAAACAGTGCAAACACATGGAGATTTAATACTACACTCATGAATGATCAGTGGGTCATTGAAGATAGCAGGGATGAAATTTAAAATTCCTAGAATCAAATGAAAATGAAAACACAACTTATCAGAACCTTTGAGATACAATAGAGGCAGGTATAAGAAAGCAGTGTGTAGCCACAAGTGCCTACATTACTAAATCAGAAAGGACTCAAATAACTTAATGATGTACCTCGAAGTCTTAGAAAAATAAGAATAAGCCAAACCCCAAATCATTAGACAGAAAGAAATAATAAAGATCAGGGCAGAAATTAATGAAATGGAAACTTAAAGAACAAATCAAAAAACAAAGAGCTTATTCCTCAAAAAGATAAACAAGATTGACAAATCCTTAGCCAAATTAACCAAAAGAAAATAGAGGAGACCCAAATTAATAACATTAGGGATGAAAAAAGGGACATTATGACAGATACCACTGAGATCCAGAAGATCATTGAATATTACATTCCAATAAATTGGAAAATATAGAAGAAATGGATAAATTCCTAGGCACATATGACTTAACAAAATTGAACCCAGAGGATATAAACAACCTAAACAGGTCCATTACAAGCAATGAGATTGTAGCAGTTATAACAAAGAAAAACTTGGGAATGGACAGATTCACTGCTGAATTCTACTGGACTTTTAAAGAACTAACACCAAATGCTTCTCAAACTATTCCATAAAATAGAAAAGAAAGGGATGCTACCAAACTCATTCTACAAAGCCAGTATTACCCTGATATAAAAACCAGAAAAGGATACAATAAAAAAACTATAGACCAATTTTTTGATAAACATAGATGCAAAAGTTCTCAATTAAATACTTGCAAACCAAATTCAACAGCACTTTAAAATCATCATACACTATGATCAAGTTGGTTTCATTCCAGGGATAAAAGAACAGTTCAATATATGCAAATCAATAGTGTAATTCAGCACATAAACAGAATCAGGGGCTAAAGTCACATGGTCATTTCAATTGATGCAGAGAAAGCCCTTGACAAAATTTAGCATCCCTTATTGATAAAATCCCTGAGGAGGATAGGAATAGAAGGAACATACCTCAACATAAGTGGGATGGGGTTAGCTCAGTTGGTAGACTGCTGCTCTGCACTGTTTGGGGCCCTTGTTTGATCCCCAGGACTGTATAAAAAAAATGGGAGGATGTTACAATCTATTCTTAAAACAATCAGACATTGAAAACCCTAGGAAGAGTGCTGGGAATGGCACAGTGTCAGGGAATGTTTTATTCTGTTGTACATGGGGTTGCTATGAGTAACAAAACAACGTTAACATAATAAAGGATACATATGACAAATCTATTGCTAGAATTATATTAAATGGGGAAAAACAGAAAGCATTTTCTTTACAATCAGAAATGAGCCACAAATGTCCACTCTTGCCACTCTTATTGAATACAATGCTTGAATTCTTAGAGATATAAGGCAAGAGAAAGAAGTAAAATGGATACAAATAGGGAAAGAAGTCAAAATATCCCTATTTGCTGATGTTATGATCTTATACTTAAAAGATCCTAAACACTCCACAAGAAAACTATTTTTTTTTCCCTTTGTGGTACTGAGGATTGAACCCAGGGCCTTACCCTTGCATGCTTTGCAAGTGCTGGGCCACTGAGCTGTACCCTTAGCCCCATTTTTTTACTTTTTTGAGACAGGGTCTCACTAAATTGTGCAGACTGCCTCTGGTTTTGACCTTGCTATCCTCTTGCCTCCACCTCCCAAGTTGCTGGGATTACAGGCATGTGCCACTGCACCCGGCTTTCCACAAGAAAACTCTTAAGATT
>VMDO01019592.1:19476-39437 GCA_007922755.1 Pedetes capensis
AAAAAAAAAAAAAAAAAAAAAAAAAAAAAAAAAAAAAAAAAAAAAAAAAAAAAAAAAAAAAAAAAAAAAAAAAAAAAAAAAAAAAAAAAAAAAAAAAAAAAAAAAAAAAAAAAAAAAAAAAAAAAAAAAAAAAAAAAAAAAAAAAAAAAAAAAAAAAAAAAAAAAAAAAAAAAAAAAAAAAAGAAAGAAAGAAAAGAAACAAAGAAAAAGAATAAAAGAAAAAACTTTTAGCAAAACAGATGCAAAATCAACATACAAAAAAATCAGTAACTTTTGCACATACTAATAGCAAAAATGCTGCAAAAGAAATCATAAAAATAGTCGTGTTCACAATAGCCTTGTATGAAACATTGAGAAAACATTGGAATAAGGAAAGACCTAACATGTTCATGGATCAGAAGGATTAATATTATGAAAATGGCTATATTACTGAAAATAATGTATAGATTCAATGCAATCTCCATTAAAATCCCAATACACTCTTCACAGAAATAGAATAAATGATCCTAAAATTCGTATAGAGGCACAAAAGACTTCAATTGCCAAAGCAACCCTGAGCAGAAAGTGCAAGGCTGGAGGTATATATAACAATACCTAATTTTACATTATTTTACAGAGCCACAGTAATAAAAACAGCATAGTACACAAAAACAGACATCTAGACCACTGGTATAGAATAGAGGTGCCAGAAATAACCCTATGAGGTGCAGCCATCTGATTCTCAGCAAAGTTGCTGAAATTAAATTTTGGAGCAAAGATAGCCTTTTCAACAAATGATGCAGGATAAACTGGATATCCACATATGGAAGAATGAAACTAGATCATCACGATGTGCAAAAATCAATTCAAAATGGATTCAAGACCTTAATGTAGGACCTGAAACTTTGAAACTACTAGACAAAAACATAAGAAAAATACTTCAAGGTATAAGCATAGGCAATGACTTTCTGAATAGCTCAGGAAATAATAGCAAGAATTGACAAATGAGATTGCATGAAATTGAAAAGCTTTTGTGCTGCAAGGAAACAAATGCCAGAGTAAATAGATAGCCTACAGAATGGGAGAAAATCTTTGACAGCTATTCATATAATAAAAGATTAATATCCAGAATATATGAAGAACCTCAAAATTTAACCACCAAAAGAACAAATAATTCAACCAAATGGGCAACTGAATTAAGCATATAGTTCTCAAAAGAGGCAAAAATGGTAATAAGTACGCGAAAAATTGTTCAACATCTTTAGCTGTCAGGGAAATGCAAATCAAAACTACACTGAGATTCCATCTCACCCAAGTCAAAATGCCTATCAAGAAAAACAAAGATAAGTGCTAACAAGGATGTGGGGAGAGAAAAAGGAACTCTTATATACTGTTGGTGGGAATGTAAATTACAGAGACCACTATGGAAATCAGTATGGAGGTTGCTCAAAAAGCTGAAAATAGGACTACCATATAATCCTGCTATACCACTCCTGGGTATATATATTTACAAAGAAATCAAAGCATACGACAGAGACATCTGCACACCCTTGTTTACTGTGGCACTATTCACAATAAAGGCGCTAGGGTTTAGCTCAGTTGGTAGAGTACTATCTCTGCACTCTCTGAGGCCCTGGCTCAATCCCCAGCACTGCAAAACTGGGAGAAGGACTTGGTATCTCAGTCCGGAAACAATCCTGAGATAATCTGCCATTGAATAGCCTATGACTAGCAGAGAAGCACTGACATAGTGCTGGGCATGCCACAGTGTCCAGGAGTGTTTCATTCTGCTGTACGAAAGGTCACTGTGAGTGGGACCCAACTCTCGGCATCTAACAACTACAATCACAATAGATAAATTCTGGTGTCAGTGTCGGTACCTATTAACTGATAAATGGATAAGGGAAATTTGGAGTATTACTCAGCCATAAAGAACAACACAGTTATATCATTTATAGATAATGGATAGAACTGGAGATCTTGTTAAGCAAAAGAAGCCAGGCTAAGAAAGACAAATATCACATTTTTCTCTTATATATGGAATTTTTTTTCCCCCGGTACTAGGGGTTGAACCCAGGGCCTCGAGCTTACATGTTTTGCAAATGCTGGACCACTGAGCTGCATGACCAGCCCATTTTTTTACTTTTTTGAGGCAGGGTCTCGCTAAATTACGCAAATTACCTCTGGTCTCTGCCTCTGATCTCTGCCTCTGAACTTGTGATCCTCCTGCCTCTGCCTCCCCAGCTTATGGGATTACAGGCGTGCGCCACCACACCTGGCTCATATATGGAATTTTTTAAAAAGACATTAAAATAGAAGGGGGACTATTTAAAAAGAGAAAGAGGGCCAGTGGGAAGGGAGGAAGGGATAAGAGAACATAATGGGGGTAAATATGACCAAAATACATTATAGACATGTATGAAAATGTCATAATAAATCCCATTATTTGTACAATTAAACACTAATAAAAATAAAAGAGAGAGATAAATTCCTTGTAATTGAATCATGACAATCCATGTGTAACTTTCATCTATGATGTTGAAGGTGGTATCTTTTTTTGCAAATTTGTAATTAAGATTTAATTTTTATATCAATTATACTGTGATTATTCAGTTGGACAAATATTTATTGTGGAGCTGTATGCAAGAATATAGACTTTGCTAAGACATCACAATCTAGTGAAGTGGGAGGAGGGATAAGCTCCAGACTTTTTACATGTATATATAACTGGATTCTCAAAACTCATATATTAGAACTACGTCCACCTACATTTTGTAGGTTCTGGGGATCCTGCATCAATGCAAGCTATTTAGAATTGCTCTCTCTCTCTCTCTCTCTCTGCTCTTGACATCTGCATCTTATACCTCTAGTTTCTTTCTCCTGTTTGGTCATCCCTGGTAGGAAAGTTGGTGTGATGTTTCTTTCCAAATAGCTCAGTCTTCTAAGGGATTGTCCATCATAAACACATTGGTAAAAGTGTCAGTTTCTCCCAGTGCAACTCTGTTAAGTACAGGCCTTTCTGTGCATGATCATTCACTGCTGGACTTTTTGCCAAGAGCTCCTGACTCTTGCCCCCAGCTTGTCTTAGGGTGAAGGGAACATGATCCTTTCTCTCTTCTTCAGTGGACAGGGCAGTGTAGGGGGAGAAAGTAGAAATCAAGATTGGAAATACATAGTATACTAACTACATTCTCCAAAGAAATACTCTCTAACAGCCTCTTTGACTCCTTAGTAATTTTCTTATATAGCTGGAAGGTGAGTAATATCTGATTTTTACAAAGTATACAATCTCAACATCTCCTGAATAGGTATCACAGCACCTGACTTTAGACTATAAGGTATTTGGCATCTCTTTATTATGAGCCACCTCTATGTGTCTGTCAGCTTGTTGTAATGTGGGGGCTTGCGTGTTGCTGCGTTGCTGAAAACTATGCCACCGGTATTTCAGATACCAGTAGGGCCACCCATGGTAGACAGGGCTCAGCTGAGTTTTCAGACTAAGACAAACTAGGGAGAAGGACTTGGCAGCCTACTCCTGAAACAATTAACCATTGAAATCCCTATAAATAGCAGAGAAGCACTGTTAAATATAGTGCCAGAAAATGAGGCCCCAGGCAGGAAGACATTCAAGAAACCATTGGGGTAGAGTTGCCTGCTCAAAGTACAGCTAACCTTAATGACGGGAATGGAATAAAGCCCCTGGGACCTCTTTTTGCTGCTGTGGCGTGACTCAAAATGGGAAGAAACATAGTGACTGCAACAATGAGCTAAAGCAAAGATTATGTGCATGTTAGGTAGTGTTTTGTTCTGTTGTACTTAAGGTCACTGTGAGTCTGATCCAACTCAACAACACCTAACAAGAACAAACAATTTTGAGCGAAACCTTCAGAGATCTCTAAAGCCCCCAGGTGAGTGGCTGGGGATATAGCTCAGAGGTACAGTGTTTGCCTAGCATGTGTAAGGCCCTGGGTTCAATCTTTAGCACTGCAAAACAAAACAAAACAAAACAAAACAAAAAACAAACACCACCACCACCACAGCAACAACAAAAAATACTCACTAAAACCCCAGGTGATAGCCAACATTTTGCTTTGTTGACCAGCTCTATTTTGTGCTTGTTTTCTACTTTATTAATATCTGCTTGTAACATTTTTATTTCCTCCTTTCTATTTTTTTAGGGTTATTCACTTTTTACTTTTTCTCTATTTTTTTAAGTTAGATGTTTAGCTTTAAAAATATATGCCCCTCTTCTTTCTAACCCTAAGGCTATAAATTTCTTTTGGAGTATGCTGTTATTATATCCCACAAATTTTTGAGGTATTTTTGTTCAGTACTGGGAGTTGAACCTAGGGCTTCCCATATGCTAAGCAAGCACTTTGCCACTGAACAACACTCCCAATCCCTTTTTTTTTTTAACTTTTAAGACAATGTCTTGCTAAATTTTATAGGCTGCCTCTGACCTCCAACTGGCAATCCTCCTGCCTCAGCCTCCTGAGTTGTTGGGATTATAGGTGTGTGCCATGGGGACTTAGTTTTAAGTATTTTTGAATGTACTATTAATTTGGTGGGCTGGGATTTAGCTCAGTTGGTAGAGCGCTGGTCTACAGTCTCTGAGGTCCAGAGTTCAATTCCCAGCACCGCAAAAATGGGAGAAGGGCCTGACAATCCACTCCCAAGGCAATCCCGAAACAGTCAGCCATTGAAAACCCTATGAGGGTCGCTATGAGTTGGATACTGACTCGACGGCACCTAACAACAACATTAATTTGGTAGTTATTTTGAAGTTTGTTAAAAATTTTTAAATAATAACATTTAAAATTAATCTTTTTTGTTGTTTTCAAACTTGATCACCTCATGGTTGAAACAATGTAATGATTTTATATACGAAAGTCTTTGAAGTTTCTTTGAAGATTAATTTTTCTTCATATATTTTGAAGTTGCATCATCTTTTCTAGACAAATATTTTATTATGTACTGACCTTCTAAAATATAATTTTAAAAATCTATTATAGCTATCATATATTTAGTTTGATATTTATGTTTTCCATACATATGGAAAGATGAATTTAGGGACAGAGAAATGAACAGGTGGAACAGTTGGAGGAAACAAGACAGAGTTGTTCCTCAGAAGACAAAGGAACCCTTTCCAGAAGCAGAAATGGCTAATGCCTTACTCCAGGCCCAGGAGAACTTTGAGATGCCCTTTTTTGCCTCCTGAAATGTATGTAAACAAAGAGTGGTCTCTGGCTTCCACCCCGTACTTCTGCTCTGGCATACTTGGTGATGAAGATAATCTCCTTCCCAGGCCTCTTGTCTTCTACACTTTGACTTACAACAGAGCCCAGGTCTTCTCACTTCTGGGACCTGGATCTCTGAAGTAATAGCTAAATGATGCAATATGCAAAGTAACTTCAGATTTGGGACATGTAGTCCACCCCTCTGCAACTGTTTAGTCCTATTTCAAGTTATCATGTGTCTTAGCGGCTAAAATATTCACTCCAGGCATTCAGTGGCTTTGCCATGAGTTCTGATTACTCACTACTCTATAACAAGCCATTCTAAACATAGCTGTTTATCAAAATAACAGCAGAATTAATTTTGTTTATGAATTGCAAGTTGGGCAAGACTCCCTCAGAGATAGCTTCTGTCTTCTCTATTTGTAGCAACTTAAACAATCCTGAAACAATCAGCCATTAAAAACCATATAAGGGTCAACTATGAGTCAGGAATGACTTGAAGGCACCTAACAACAACAACAACAACAACACCTAGGGATAGAATCATCTGATCACCAGAGCTGCTGTCTAAGTTGAGAAGGCAACAGTAGCTTAGGGCTGGAACTGCTGGTATTCTTCAGTTTAAGGACAGGGAGACAAACATGCTGTATCTTTTTTTTTTTTCCAGTAGTGGTGAGTTGAATCCAGGTTCTCCCACATGCTAGGCAATAGCTTTACCACTGAGCTGCACCTCTAGTTGCCTTCTTTATTTTATATATATTTTTGAGACAGAGTTTCGCTAAGTGGCACAGGCTGCCTCTAATCTTGAATCTGCATCCTCCTGCCTCAGTCTGCCAAGTCTCTGGAATTACAGGCTTGCACCATGATGCCCAGCTATTGTGTCATTTTTTATGATCTAACCTCAAAAGTCTTGCAGTATTTCTTCTGCTGCATCCTGTTCTTTCAGAGGGAGTCACTAGACAAACATTCAAAAAGAGAGGAATTAAGTTTTATCTTTTGATGGAGGAGTGTCAAAGAAATTGCAGACTGAACTATGACTTTAAAAAGGACAAATGAAGCCACATATTGTGGTATATGCCTGTAATTCCAGCACTCAGGAGTCCGAACACAAGGATTGGGTATTCAAGACTAGTCTGGGCTACATATTGAGACCCTGTCTCAAAAAAAAAAAAAAAAAAAAAAAAAAAAAAAAAAAAAAAAAAAAAAAAAAAAAAAAAAAAAAAAAAAAAAAAAAAAAAAAAAATGAAAATGTAAATTAGAAAGGACTCATGACAGCTCATCTAGTTTAAAGCTCGAATTTTTCAGAGTAGAAGCTGAGCTTCAGTGAAGTTAACTGAGTTGCTCAAACTGTTTACTTAAGGTGAGCATTGAGCTGTAATAAAAACACTTAGCTAGGTGGAGGGGCACATGCCTGCTCAGCAGCATAACTAGAATGTACTAGAATCCGGAGCACAATATGAAGGTGTTTAGAAACTTTAGGAGATGGGGCCTACCTGGAGGAAGTAGGTCACTGGGGAATATCCTGTTTGTGACCTCTTCCTATCTTACTCTCTGCTTCCTGTCAGCCATGAGGTAAAAACCTCCTTGGCCATATGCTCCCACTGCCATGATGTTCTGCCTCACAATGGCCCAGAAACAGGGAGCCAAGGGACCATTGACTGAATCCTCTGAAACTGTGAGCTAAAATGAATAATTCCTCCCTTGAAATTGTTTCTCTTAGGTATTTGGTGACAGTGATGAGAAAGCTAACAAATACAGGCTGTGTAATCCTTTCCCTTTGGGTGTGGGTGGGACTGAGGAGCTCCTTCCAACTGAATACTGATAGGATGTTACTTCTGTGTTTAGGTTACAAAAAAGACAGTGGCTACTTCTTGCTGCATGTTCCCTTTTGCACTCTGATGAAGCAAGCCGCCTTGTGAGATGCTTGATGAAGAAGACCATGTTGAAAGGAACTTTTAAAAATAGTAATCATGAGGCCAGACATGGTGGCGCACACCTGTAATCCCAGGGGCTTGAGAGGCGGAGGCAAGAGGATCACAAGTTCAAGACCAGAGGCAGTCTGCATAATTTAGTGAGACCCTGTCGCAAAAAGTAAAAAAAAAAAAAAAAAAAAAAAAAAAAAAAAAAAAAAAAAAAAAAAAAGGGCTGGGGGTGCCACTCAGTGGTCCAGCACTTGCAGAGCATGCAAGCACTAGTCCCTGGGTTCAACCCCCAGTAACGGGAAAAAAAAAAAAAAAAAGTAATCACGTGAAATAAAATTTCTCAGATTCCTGTGTTTGTGACCAGAAATCTATAAGAAACCTACAAAGAACAAGTACATTTCTTATAGATGATATATGAAAGAAACTTGATGGAGGTTTTTTAAAAGATTTCCTTTAAAAATATAGGAGGTGGCCAGGTGTGGATGAGGGCTGGGATTTAGCTCAGTTGGTAAAGCGCTGCTCTGCAGTCTCTGAGGTCCCAAGTTCAATTCCCAGCACCACAAAATGGGAGAAGGACGTGGCAACCCACTCCCAAGGCAATCCCGAAACAGCCATTGAAAACCCTATGAGGATCGCTATGAGTCGGATACCGACTCAGCAGCACCTAACAACAACAATGTCGACAGGTGTGGTGGCTCACACCTGTAATCCCAGCAACTTGGGTGGCAGAGCCAGGAGGATCACAGTTTCTCAGTATTGAGGTCAGAGGCAGCCTGCGAAGTTTAGCAAGACCACATCTCAAGATAAAAAATAAAAATTGGTCTGGAGGTGCAGCCCAGTGGTAGAGCACTTGGAAAGTACGTGCAAGGTCCTGGGTATAACTGTCAAGTACCCCCCCACACACACACTACATAAATACACACACACACATCTATATAGAAGGAGGTATATAATATATATACATATGTGTGTATATGTGTATGTATGTATGTGTGTATATATATATATATATATATATATATATATATATATATGGTGTATTAAGGTGACATTTCAGGTAATTAATCCAAAAAATGTTTTCTGTATTTTGTGGTATTTGTGGCATATGTCAGCTTTTTAAAGTTTGTACTTTGTGGTTGTTTTTCTCATTTTAAATAAATATTCATTTTCTCACCTATTAAAAAAGGAAAGAGCCAGGTGCAGTGGCACACTCCTGTAATCCCAGTGACTTGGGAGATGGAGGAAGGAGGATCATGAGTCCGAGGCCAGAGGAAGCCTGTATAACATAGCAAGACCCTGTCTCAAGATTCAAAAAAGAAAAAATTAAAAGTGGGTGTTGGGAGTGCAGCTCAGTGGCAGAGCCTTTGCAAAGTGTGCACAAGGCCCTGGGTTCACCCCCCAGTACCAAAAAAAAAAAAAAAAAAAAAAAAAAAAAAAAAAAAAAAAAAAAAAAAAAAAAAAGTGAAAGAAGAAAACAAACTTGACACTATGCCAAGGAATTTTATTATTTAATATGTTATTTTCCAAAGTGGACTTATCACTTTTTGTGTTTTGAATGTTTGGAGAAGAAATGTTGTGAGAAAATACATTTAGTTTTTAAAGAAGCCCAGGAAAAAATACAATTAATGGGGCTCCTTGAGAGAGCTCAAATTTCAGTGTTTACAGTATCTGGCCATATAGAAGATTCTCAATAAATATTGGTAAGTGCACAAGTTACATAAAACAATTAAAATATTTTTATATATTCTACTCTGTCTTCTCCCGGTTTTATAATGCTTTAATATTTCTTGTCAGAACATTCAAATATTTTATACTTAAAAAAATATTGGTAAGTGAGAGAGGGAAAAAAATGAGAGAATCACACAGAGATCTCACAGGCCCACACTCTGTCTTACACTGCAGTAGATGCAGCATCATTAATATGCTTGATCCAGAATACTTCAACATGCTCTCTGAAGAATAAACAAAAAAGAAAATTAAAGTGACAAGGTACAACTTTATTTATATGAATCTAATGATCAGCATACAAGGTTTTCTAAGAGAAGTAATTTTTGAAAAATTAACTAAAGTCTCTTAGCTTTAAAACAGAAACACAAGAAAGAATAAGGAAAAAATTTTGTTTTTTGAAAGTAACTCCAAAAGAGACGTATTTGGCAAGGGCAATTGAACTGTTGACTTCATTAGATGCCAGCATTATGTATCAAGGGCAGAACAAATAGGCGTATCATTGTATTTGTGATAAAGCCGTATGAGGTCCCTCAATGCTGCAGATATTCTTTTGAATTGGAATCTGCTTGCCTAGTCCAATTTGTTCAACAATACACATGATTTTCAAATTCTTTTAGAATTATATTGATTTTTAGCCAGGCATGGTGGCACAGGCCTATAATCCCAGTGACTGAGGAGGCAGAGGCAGGAAGATTGCAAGTTTGAGGCCAGAGGTAGCCTTCATTACTTGGTGAGATGTTGTCTCAAGATAAAAGATTAAAAAAAGAGGCTAGGGATCCAGCTCAGGTAGAGCACTTGCAAAGTATGTATGTACAAGGCCCTATGTTCAGCTCTTCCCTATTATAAAAAAAATTATATTGATTTTTACCAAGATCCTAGTGAGTGATAGTGATGAGATGATTCAAATTATAAGATATATTCCTTTTTAAACAGAAGACCACTATAAGACATCTTTGCTTTTGTTTTCATTTTTGTATCTAAATAATCCTTACCTATTAGACATGGAATCAAGTTAACATGAAACAGACACAAAATATGGGGAAATTGCTAAATAGAAAGTTTTGTCCAAACAAATATCAAAAATTTCTGAAAAATTCTGAAAAGAATTATTGCAGAAAAATGATTAATAATTAGTGTTATTAGGTTTTTAACAAATGCAAAGGGAACATTAATCTAATCCTATTAATGCATAGCTCTCATTACACATACTTATGTCAATTAGCAGAACTTATTAACTAAAAGGTGAATTTTTAGCAATAAAAGAAGATTCTCTCCCTCTCTCTGATGCAAAGATAATCAACCACCAAATATCAAGGTTTATTAATGAGCTTTATTTGATGCTTATTTTCTCTAATTACATTAGAATGAAAAAACTAATTTAATAATGGCTCCTGGAACATAAATATAACTATTTACTGTATTTCTTTTAAAAAATGCATTAGGCTGAAAAGGAAAATATATATAATTTTTCTCTTTTAAGCTTAAATTTAAATTTTGAACTTTTTGTGAAGTTTTAATTGTCATAATCACCTAAATATAAGAGCATAAGATTGAAATTTTTTGTTTTAAACTATTTTAAAAGTTTTAGTTACTTTTCCTCAAAGAATGGAAATGGATAGAAAGACACTAAAGTTACCTGTCTATTCCATTCTATTATAGATGTAGGGAAATGAAACTGAAAGTTTATCCTTGTTGAACTGATTTTACTCCATGATTTTAAGCCAATGACCAAGTAAATCCCCATATAGCCCACTGGGAGGCTGAGAATGTGTATTTAAAAAAGAGTAGAGCTGGAATGAAAATGAGAAAATTAAAAGTCAAATACATAATCATCCTCTAAATTTATTTTAAAATTAGATTTTAATCACTTTTTTACAAATCTACTGGAAAAGAATCAATCCTAGGAAACTCATGATGGATGCCAGTTTTTCTTTTCAGATACATTAAATCATTCATTCATTCACTCACCCATTTCTTGTCAATGTATGATATGAGTGCTTCCTACAACTGTGGTAAGTTTTGTATGGTAGTGGTGAAACTGGAAGGCATGCCTCATCTGTCCTGACCTCATCGAACTTCAGCCTCATGAGATGCGTTACCTGGAAAACTAGGGAACATGATATGGAGCCTCACAGACTGAAATTTCAGAGCATTTTATTATTTAAATTTGGAGACAAAGTCTTGTACACGTCTCCAAGTATGATGTAATTCCACAAGTTCAATTAAGATAACCACTTAACCTTCCTCAAAAGTGAGGAGAGAAACAACTCACTCTTCTACTACACTGAACTTGAATTAGCAAGGGGAATGAGCACAGAGGAAGCAGGGGGCCCTGCCTAAAGGGGAATATATCTGTGCTTCATTGCATTCCTGCCTAGACTCACAGAATCATTTGGGACAGCTAAGACAACAGGGCTTACATTTCCTCAGTTATAAAATGGAAGTTCTTTATTATCTATGAAACCTTTTAAGATAAGCGGGATCGTATACGAGTGTACGGATGGGCCATCTCCTTCAAACACTATTGTACAATATGTTTATCATTGCTGGTCGATCAGAAAGCTAAGGAAGTCATATCCTGAAACACAGTCAAACTCAAGTTTTTGTGTAAGTTCAGGTGCTCTTCATAAGAAACTAGGCCATTTAGCTTGCTCTCAGACTACTAGATTAAAAAGTTTTCTAGCTGCTCTGTTGTATTTAATGGACTGGACCTACTTCCCCCACAACATGATCTCATCTTCATCATCACATGCGAATAGACATGCAGGCAACACATTTCACAGACATATATTAAAGAGAGTCAAAAGCAAAGAATTAACACCTGCATAAAAGGATGCAAACCAGCCCATCACATTAAAGACTGTAAATTGAACAAATGAAAATGTAGTAAATGACATCCTAATGGTCTTATTCTGGATTCCTAATTCTCTATGTGCAAGATGCTTTTATGCATCACTGAAGTAGAGCCATCACAACCTCCAACTAGCCCCAGTTAGTTTAATTACGGCCTAATGCTCTCAGAATATGCCTGACATAAAAGCCCATGTAACTACCTTTCCTTAATTTAGATGGGTCAGATTGAGCTCTTTTAAAAAATCCAAATTTCAGTATAACCTTACAGCATGCACAAAATATACATTCTCACACACAAAAAAATGCCCTTACATTATCCTTGATGTGATAACCAGAGAATTTGCAAAACTAAGAGAATTTGAGGATTGAGATCCTGTGATTAAGCTGCTGCAAAAACCCTAAGTGAAAGATATTTAATCTCAATGTCAATTATTTTTAATGTCTATGGGCATGCAGTTTTGTCTTAAGAAAAGAAAAATGAGTCATATGACTGTTTCATTGTATTATCGATATAATAATAATAGCTTTGTTGTTGTTAGGTGCTGTCAAGTCGGGGTCCAACCCATAGCAACCCTCATAGGGTTTTCAATGGCTGATTGTTTTGGGAATGCTTCAGAGTGGATTGCCACATCCTTCTCCCATTTTTATGTTGCTGGAGATCAAACCCAGGTCCTCAGAGAGTGCAGAGCAACGCTGTACCAACTGAGCTCAACCCCAGCTATCAATACTAATAGCTAATAAGCACTAATTGCTCCACATATGTTAACTCATTTAGTCCTACATATGACACACAGCCATAATGAGGTATATACTATTATTATCACTATTTTAAAGACAAGGAGACCAAAGCATATAGAGATTAAGTAAATTACCTCAGGTCAAAAAACATGTAAGTAGTACACCTGGAATTTGAACACAGGCAGTTTGTCTCCAGGTCAGATCTTTTAACTACCAGCCCTGACTCTCTGTGTTTTTGTTGTTAGGTGCCTTTGAGTCAGGTGTGACTCATAGTGACCCTCATAGGGTTTTCAAAGGCTGATTGTTTTCGTTTGCTTCAAGAGCTGATTGCCACACCCTTCTCCAGTTTTTGTGGTGCTGGCGATAGAATTAGGGTCCTCAGAGAGTGCAGAGTAGTACTCTACCAACTGAGCTAAACTTCAGCCCAGACTTCCTGTAAAAATATAGAAATGCAAATCAAGGCTTACCATATCAGTAAGGGCTTGTAGATTATGTTTTAGCACACCAAATGTCCAGGAAGGTCAGAAAGCCAAGTATGGAGCCATTTAGCCAGGAACAGTGCTGAAAGGCACGGCACAGACCTGATCCCTTAATACCATTTTAATTCTCCCTCTGGGCACAACATTACACATAAACCACTGACATAAGCCAAGCTGATTCTTGATGTTGCTGCTAGGATCAGTTTTGCATAGTCCCTACTTATTTGCATCCCTAAGTCTTGCATCCAGATTCAGGCTCCATGGCTGATGATGATCACAGAGAACTTATCCTGAGAAGATATTGGAGGCAATACATTTGTTTTAGGCAAGCCAATTATATAAATCTCTGAGAGGAAAAGCAACTTTTAATTGTTGATATGTGTCACCCCTGGCAGAAATTTGAGGTCACCAAGAACATTTCAATTAATTAGACACAATCAAATTGTAGAAATAATGGAAAACAGAAGTGTTTCTTCAAGGGTGTATTTTCCATTCAGATGAGCAAGACTATCCCCGAAAATCCTCAGAAGAAGTCAGGAAATAGCTGCTGGGTCCACATTTCCTCTGCCCTACAGAATGTTTCACCTTATATGACGCTAATGGAGAAGAAATAGTTAGTTGTTTGAGTGTAAGGACTCAATAATGATAAATTAGTTGCCTGAAGTGCAGAAAAGAAGAAACAAATGGATGTGTGGCATTAACAGAGTTAATTATAGATGCAGATTAAAAGGCAAGATTAAGTAGTGGAAGAAAAGCAGAGAGTCACCTTCGGCCCAGACCCGCCAAGCAGCAGTGGTCAGTCACCTAGCAACAAGTTTCCTATCCCCGCTGCGCTCTTTAATTCAACAAATCTGCTCAGGATGGCAGGCTGTTCTCCTGACAAAACGCATTATGTAGTAGACGGAGGGATACAAAAATCCACTGTACACAGCACTCTGCTCCCTATTGACCACTGATCCTTTCTCTCAATCCACAAAAGAGGCTCACATAATGCCCTGAAAGGAGAAGAGTCTCCACAGAGAAAACATTTGCTTGTAATTGAGATTGACTACATAATGAAAATGATGTTCTTTTTAAAATTCTGCTTGTTGAGGCCACACTTTTTGTCTCCTGGCACTCAAAACACATCCCTGCTGGGAAAAGGGGCAAACATTGTAAAAACTCAAAACTGTGATTTTTTTCTTCACATTGAAAACATCCATTCTGTAACAAAATGGCCAGGTCTCTCGCCTTAGAACTTAAACAAGTGCTAAGAAGGTAAACAGGAAAACTTCTATTCAGAGTTGCTGTCACAAATGCTTCCTTTGCTGACAGGCTATACATGCTCATTGATTTGTACAACAACTGGACAAAAATGCTAGAGAATTTTGATTTCTTGATTGTGCCTTCTATGAAGAGATCATCCATTGCTGGGCAAAACTCAGTCTCTATTTCACATATGTGGATTTAAACACTCGTTAACATTTTAACCTGGGTAAGAAGAAGTGCTAGAGACAAGGAGAGGGCAAAATAGCTCATCTTCTTAATCTAGAAGACATAATTAAAATGACCTGTGTAGGGCTTAAGGTGATTTCCTATAAAAAGATTATGTTGTGTTCTTTGTTAAGACTGACATAGCACGATCACAGTTCTTTTAAAAGTAGATCATTGGATTTAGTAATTGTTAAGGTAGTATTGAAATTAGATTAGCAAGCATTATATATATTTCTGTGCTTCTGTACTTCAAGGATTTTGTCTTTCACACAAAAAAATGACCTCCCACACACAAACAAAACACTGTTACTGGAACATGTGTTTAACAAATGGTCACAAGACACTTACCTGTGCCAGGCACTGTGCTAGATGCCAGGGATGCAGTGGTGAAACAACATATGTAGTTCTAGCCCTCATGAGAATCAGAGGAGCATTGTACACTTACAGCATAGAGTAAAGGGGGCTGAGAAGAGCTGGCATAGGTTCTTAGGGGGACACCTACAGTGACACATGTGTCAGAAGGTGGGGGAAGTGGTTGGTTCATACTCAGGACTTTCTGCAGGAAATGACACCAAACCTAACCCCAACTAAAAGATGTGTGGGTAGTGATTGTCCAGATGAAGGAGAAATTCTTCACTGAGAGAACATTGTATGAGATTCTTAAAAAGAGAAAGATCGTGTAACTGAAAGTAGTTCAAGATGATGGGAGTCGGAGGTTGGAGAAGCATGCAAACATGAGATCACACATCACCTCAGGAGACTGGCTGGGAGTTCTCCTTAAAGGGGATAGGGAAACATTGATAGATCTTACCAGGGACGTTAAGGTTTGCAGTGGCATTAACAGGTAACTATTTGTGATTTTTATTTCCTCTCCCTTAGGAAAGCTCCCAGGTAATGAAGGGATGCAAATTCTCCACTACAAATTACCGTTTTAGTTAGATGATAGAGTTCAGATTTTGCTAAAATCCCCAGTGGGAAAAGAGCATTGTTGATTTTATTGAACAGTTCAAGGAGAAAAATAATACTTCAATTTTCTCAGCATAGGGAGTCTTTTATATAACTGAAGCAACACTGGATTGGCAAAGAGTGAAACAAGGCAGAGAAATAGTTTAGTCAGATGTATGCCATTATTATGCTTATTAATAAAATTGTAGCAATGGCTAAATCTGAGTAACAGAGAAAATGGGTTATTTTCTGGCTTGAAAAGTCTTAAAAGTGAAAGTTACTATGTCCTGATGATGAAAAACACTGATATTTGATTGGCTGTGTGTGCTGTGCTTCTGGGCAGAAAAATGCAAGATAATCTAGAACACAAAACAGATGTCAAAACACTAGCTTATTACCTCCACAGGAACACGATTAAAGATACCTCAATACACAATAAAGCAATTGTCTGTGGTGTGTCACAGAAGGCAGGCTGTCTGTAGCACCTGTGTGCCAGTTATACCCCTTTCTATCTTCCCACACCCCAGGGTACAGTTTTGTCTACACAAGACAAAAGAAGGAGACTCTGACGTATCAGAACCAAGGATGGACCAGTTCTAAGTAGCAATTTCATATATCTGCAAGATAACACATCCTTATATTTGCTGCATTGCTTAGGGCATCCAGTACATGGTCCAGCACAATGCATTTTAGGCACAGCACTTCTTGTTGGACAATTATCTAATTTTTAAAATGGCATGTCAGAACTCAAGAGGCAAAAAGGCCATGGAAAGATAGCAAAACTGAAATACTCAGCGTTATAAGGACAGGAGCTGCTTTAACCCTTAACTGGTATCATGCTTCTGGGGTCTCATATGAGCCCCCGATGTACCCTACCCATGCTTAAGTAACCACTACAGTGCCTCATGTCTGGCAACTGCAGAGTATCCATTTAGACCCTGTGGTACCAGCTAAGGGCTAATAGCAGACCAAGCCCTTCTATAAGCAAAGGAGCTTTTTCCTTAGCTTGAGGAGGGTTTTGTTTGTTTGTTTGTTTGCTTTTGCTTTTTGTTTTTTATAATATATCCCATGGTATCAATGGCCTAGAATTTTTCAAGGAGCCCTTCTACCATTATATTTCAACAGAGGCTGCTGAGATTTAATAATTTTATCAAAATAGAAGTCATGCTCTAGGCTTTGCTCCTGTTCACTTCCAGGGTCCAGTGGTTCTATATTTTGTTATTTCAGTAGAAATAAGTGGTTTGAGCATCTATTCACTTATTAAAACAAGGATGAGTTTCTGGAACAGAAAGAGGGTCATTTTTTTGCCCGTTGTCATATGCTAAACTGACTAAACTGATGCTGACAGGCTCAGCTGACTTTAGCACTCCCTCACTCCTTTTTCTCAAAGCATGCCCTTGCAAATTTTCATGGTATCTCAAGGGCTACCCCACCATAGCTTTCTTCTTTACTAGGCAGAATTCATTTGGAAAACAAAGTCAAAACAATGCTGACCTGTGGGAAGACCAGCCCCTAGTAAAAGGTGAATTCTAACTTTCAGATGAAACTGGGCTTTGTGATGAGCCACAGGGGATTTAAGAAAGAGAATTATGTAAAGGATTCTAGAAATGCAAGAGGCAGGGAGCCGTATTCCAATAGTTTCTTTCAGAGAGCACATTTAATAATTTTGCAAATATTATCTTCTCACATTTATGTCTAATCAGTTAAGCCATATTATCCACCCTCTTAGCCTTCTCACAGAAGATTATCTGACATGTAGCATTCACCAGTTTTCCTGAAAAGGTTAATAGTTCACCAGCCAAAGTTAGAACTAAACAGAATGGATCATTCCAAAAACTCCTGGTTGAAATGTGAGGGCTTTGTGTTGACAGCCTAGGGGTTGTAATGAGTCTGTAGTACATTCTTAAGGCTGTTTCTTTTGCCCTGTGAATGGGGGGAGTAAAATTATAGTCTCTAGGTGTTTTCCACGGTTCTTTCACATGCAGGCTTCCCAACACCAATTAAAGAGATTATGTCATCAAGTGAAAGGAAAGCTATAACTTGTATGTTAATGCTGTGATTACTTGAGACAGGGTCATGGGACCCAATAGCATAGCAGCTGACCTTCAAAAAATTAACTTTGAGCTCAATTCCTAATTAACCTTTTTCAATACAAGAAAGTGTAATTTCAGGCCATTGGTCCCAAAAAATACCCACTTCTTCTTGTACAATGCCTATGTTACCAAAATCAATTAGTAATTATCAAAAGATGTTTTCCCTTAAGGATGTTATCTTTAGGGGTGAATTTTTATTTCCACTTCAAACATATTATCTGCATTTTTACAGCAAATAAAACTGCAGGAGACATACTTAAGCCTACATAATTTTTAGTGCTAAAATGAGCACATGTGGATGTACAAAAATGTCAAGTCGATGCATTTGTTTTTCAGTATCCATGAGGAGCCTGGATCTAAGACTCCCAACCTCATGGATACTAAAACTCATGGATGTTCAAGTACTTTGTATAAAATAGCATAGTATTATGCATATTACCTACACACATCCTGCTGTATACTTTAAATCAACCATAGATTACCTAAAATACTTAATATAACGTAAGCTCTATGCGAATAGTTGTTATAGTATATGGCTTAAGAAGAAATGACAAGAAAAAGCTGAACACAAAAAGAATTTAACATGATTATGAAGTGGAATTTGAGATATCAGGGAAAAGCAAAATGGCTTCTAAAATCTGTACACATTCAATACAGATATAATTTTAAAAAGTATGTTCCATCTGCAGTTGGTTGCAGATGCAGAATCTTTGGATTTGGAGGGCCGACTGTGTTGTGCTTTGCTACTGCATGCAAACCAATGTAGGATTATTGATTATGTGGACATATGTGTCAATGCATGTAAATCCTTAAAGATCATTTTGGAATTCAAAAATCTTATAGCTTGAAATTAATGTTCTCTGTAATCCTTAAAATTTTGCTCTGTTGTATGATGAGTATTTTATTCCAGAATTGCTCTCTGATAAAAGTGCTCCAATTATACTGCTCTTATTTAGTCAGGCCTGAAGTTAATAGCTGATAGACTGGTTGTTTCTTATATTCTCTTGTCCCCCTGGCTGAATAAAAGAACAAGTGACTTTCAAGGTAGTACAGGACAATGGTGGAAGAGTTTGCTCCTGATAGTCATGCTTTGCCTCTAAAGATTATGAGGATTCTCTAAATAAGTGAATTTTATATCATTTAGTAGTTACTCTTTTATATAAGAGTGGCATTTATCAAGTTTTAAATCAAAATTAGCATTTTTATGCCATAGGAAATACTTAGAACGTGACTTGCATGCAGGTTCTACTAGCTCATTCTTTCTTTGATTAGTTTGAATCCAGACTGTAGATAACACAGACCATTAATACATTATTTAGAACCCATCCTAGCAACACCTTTATTTTTCTGTTTAAAAATTTCCCCACTTCTGCAATAGCAGCACTTCTTATTCTGTTAGCATTGGACAATGATTCACTAATCCTCTAGTATCTAATGGAAAGAACTCACAATTATTGCTCTTCTGGTTATATCATCTCCATATTCAGGCGTGACGTGGTAGTGTGGTAGAAAGAGCAATGGAGTTTTTAAAAGGTCCTTATGAAATGTCCTGATGCTCACTGGCAAATACAAATTTTTTACATTTTTTTTTTTTGCATCGTGAACAATGTACAGAGGAAATACACTGCTGGATCATTTATTGGTTATATTTCTGTTGGAGCATTGATATATACCAGAATTGAAAATAAGAGCAAGGACTAATAATGAAAAACTATTACTGTCTTCCATAGGTTTCACTCAAATCAAAAAAATGACACCAAGTTCATGATACAGCTGGAACAGTTGCCTTGATATCTAAGTATGCAATTGGCACTGACCTGTGGGCTTTTAGGATGACACAGGAAAAATATCTTCTAGCTTTCAATTCAATCTAAATAATAAAGAAACACACCATATTGGGAAGAGAAAATAGAAAGTACACATTTTAAAGCAAATTTTATGTAGGTATAACATTGTCCACATACACTTCCCCACACACAATCTCCCCAATACCAACAATAACCCTGGAGGAGATGGTTCAGGGTCTGTGTAAAGTGTGTGTGTGTCAATGGAATACTATTCAGCAATCAAGAAAAATGAAATAGGATCATTCGCAGCAAAATGGATGGCATTAGAGAAAATTATTTTAAGTGAATGAACACAAGCTCAGAAAGAGAAATAACACATGTTGTCACTCATATGAGAGAGCTGACTCAAAATTACAAGAAGGAAAAATCCTACTCAAAGGTCAGATCACATTAAAAGGTGGGGAGGGAAGATAAGAATGAGGTCAATATAAATGGACTAAAAATCGCATGTAATTGTTCTAACAAGATAGAAACAAAGACCACTACAGGAAAAGTTTCTATCTTAAACAGAAAAGGAACCCAAGGACATATAGAAAAATACTATATAGTAAAAGATAGAGAAGACTTGGATGGGAAACTTAGATAGGAAGGGGGGAGGGGGGAAACATAGAGGAGGGTAAGGGGTAACCTATATGAATAATGCTTATCAAATTGCATATATGAAAAT